>CABFPE010000138.1:164270-200231 GCA_900660155.1 Hofstenia miamia | reverse complement strand
AAAATAAAAACTTTGTCAAAAAATTAATTTGTTCAATTAAGTTTTGTCAAAAATATTTTGTCGCTAGATGGCGTCCAATAGAATCGCTTCATTTCCATATGGCAAAAAGTCATGGGTGTCCCAATGAGACGTCCTAGCGCTCTATATTACTACTTACAGGTATGGTGTTCACATAAATGAACACCTAGTCTAGAGGCAACACTAATACGCAAAGTGACATTGTTCAACTTCAGGTTAAGTTTGTTTGATGGAAGAACATTGAGCCATGCTCCAGCTAGATTGCCCGCCAACTGCAATTGGTCTCAACTTGCCATTTTTTTCTGGAGAGCAAACAGGTTTGCACCAAAGAAGATTGGACGGATGGAATTAGGAATTTTGCCTGCAATTACCAAATTAACAAATTGGGTAAGACATTCTACGAACCTGTGGGTGAAGACCATCTGGACCACCAGCAGAACCTGGGTGAAATGAACAAATTGCATCTAAAACCTTTTTTGGACTGATAGAAACAGGAGATGAATTCATTGATTGAATATTTGGCAACTGATTAGTAGGATGAAGATTCTTAAGTTGTTCTACCACTTCAGGTATGTTAGTTGCCATACCATAAGTGCTGCTGGACAGACGGATGGCACCCTTAACATCTTCAACCTTACCCTGTATAATATCTCTGCTATCACGCTTAGATAACTTAGAAGAATGATCAGAATCGTGGGAATCAAGTTCAGAACAACTTTAATTGCTTATGAGCTTCTTAATGGAAGATGTAAGTTGTGGAAGCTTCTTCGAATTCTGTCTTGCTTTTAACAGAAAGTTGGAATGCAAAGCAAAAGCGGCCAATTGTCTAAATTGTCAGGATCGTCAATGACTTTATTCAGGCAATGGATATATAGTTGAGAAAGTTGAGAAACTGCTCCTTTAGGTATACGCTTGAGAATCGACCTTCTGCTACGGAAAATCCGATTCAGTAAATCAATTGTGGAATTGCTCTCTGATAAAGATTTAGTACATGATTCCGTTATTAAATTAGAATCATCAAGGGAAGTCGTGAGATTGGAAATTGACAACTGATTCATCTGTTGAGTGAGACTTGTTGTTGCAATATTTTTCGTTGAACAATCACAAGATGGACAGATAAATCCTAATTTCCAATCTGCAGAGGAATGAAGACCAGAACAGCCGACATGAATATAATTACAAACTGCACACTGAACGCCTTTTCCCCTGACATTGGCTGCAATTTGAATTTTTCTCAACTGACATAAAACTTTATTCTTTATATGATTTTATATTCTTAGATGTAAAATTATTCAACCATTTAAGATTCCCCACCAATATATATTAAATCGCAACATTAAAATATTTGATCTGAATTATAACTAGGGCGATTTTTTAGGTAAAAAATTTGAAATTTTGACATTTTTACTTAAAAACGTAGTTTTTTACCTAAACATTTTTAAGCTTTTGTAAAATTCGAGTATTCTATACTAAACATAATGTAGCAGTGCTAGGGTGCACAGAAGTGCACTGGTTAAGAGAACGCGGTTAACTGTTTCTCTACAATTGCTTTGGTCTCTTATATTTACCAATGTTACCAAGAAAATATTTAAAAAACTTAAAAAAGTTTTTAATTGGGCAATTAATACAATCTGTTGTAAAAACGATCAAAGTAAAATATTAGAAAAACATAATATCGAATCATTAGAATACTCATTAAAATTAAATTGCCTCTTACTATTTTGGAAAAGACCTTCAGTAGAATTACAGAAAAATATACACAAGCGAACTAATCAAATTTAAAAAGAAAATCTTTGAAAAAATCATTTACCAATTTTACAATTGATTTATGGAACAAACTCCATCCAAATATTAAAGAAGAACGAAATTTCAATAAATTTAAAAAATCATTAAAAGTTTCACTAAAACGAAGAAGATCCAACTACTTATCAAACTATTGGACAACGTCCATAAATTACAACAAAGCTATTGAACAATGAAAACCAACAATTTATATCCAAAAGGACAAACTTTTGAAACCAAGCCAAAGTATTTTTTCCTAGAACCAAGTTAATTTCTATCTATAGTTTTAATTCTTCATAAGTGTTAATCACTTGATTTGTAAAAAACAAAAGAATTAAATAAATTTTATATACAATTTTACACTAGACAATATGTACAAATAACTAGTAAATACGAAACAAGAGAGCTGGCCAATACTAGGGACCAGTACCTGCCGATGCCACTATAATCAACTAGCTAGTAAGAAGCCCCAATACAGAGCTTCCCATTATTTTATTGTCTTAAGCATGCTTTTTAGCAATGAGAAGGATCTTTCCACGGAAGCAGGAGAACACTGGCTATTTACAGCAATCCATGTTCTGTAAGTTTCAATGAACCCATTATTCATTAAGTCATGTAATCTATAATTTTGAATTTTCGGCACAGTATCCAAAGCTATGGTTGATTCAACCTCAAAGCATTTTACAAGTTCAATTCATAGTATTTTGTGGTTTGCATTAACTTTTGCATTATTGCGCCATTGAGAGCAGTTTCTCTTTCTCAACAAGGACACCCTTAGTAATGCCATTTTTATAAACATTGGCAAAATATTAAAATAGTCATTAAATGTTTGCTCTAAATTATGTCAATTTTATTAGATAAAATTGTGCGGTGATATTTTCCCATTTTTTGTAGCCAAGAAATATATATTTTTAAAAGCTAAACAAATTGGAAATGGCGTTATAGAATTACAAGTAGAGACTTCCTTCCCTGTAAGCTTTTGTTTAAAATTTAAGTACAAAATGCATAAATTTTCTCAGATAATCTGCTATTAAGAATGTTGTTGTTTTTTATTACATTGTTTTAAAGAGTTTTTTATGAAAATCATTCATACATTGGTTCTGTTCCAAAAAATTTAACCTCAAATAAAATTTCAAAATTTGTTTACCTAATTCCAAATGTAATAAAATTTTGACTTTTTGACCTTTTATATGACTCCACTAATTGCTGAATTAGCCTTTTTACCTCTCATTGGAATAGTTCTCTTTGTCTATCCAACTTTGAGTTCATATCTGTTTTAACTTTCCTTATGAGTTTTTCTCTTTCTTGTTCCATCTGTTCAAATCTTTCTGTTAAATGCTGTATTTTGTTTTTTTAGCATGGTTTCAGTATCATGACTTTTCTTGAGGATTTCATAAATCTTTTGTGGGCTTGTTTCTGGGGACATCTGGATTGTCTGTAGTTCCATTGCAGGGGACTGATTGGTTTCATTAGTGTGTGGTGTTGATCTTGATGCCACTGGGGTTATGACTACTCTGGCTAAGATTTTTTTCACACTGCCTTTTTTTACTTCTATTTGTCATTAATTATTATATCATTACAAATAGTGGTCTTTCCCTTCCAGTTCAGATTCTTCTTGTTTGATGCTATGCTTCTTTTGGTGAATTGACTAGTTGACTTTTTGATTGTTTAGGTAGGTTTGGTTGCTTATTACACATTAATTCTTCCTTTTGAATAATATCAGTAACAAAGGTTCTCATCCTCCTGAATTTTGCTGCAGATTCTCCTTTGATGTTGTTTTTCTTTGTGCCAAAGAAATCCATCTTAAGTAGCACTTTTGAGGATCTTTGTAACCTGTCATGGTCGCCATGTAGCATCTCCTACCAGGCACAATGTCCATTAATTTAAATCTAATTCTTTAATTCTATGGAAATTTGGCGGGCGGGGATCTAATGGTCTTTGTCTGCTTAGCACTCTATTATTATGTTTTCAATAACTGTGATTGATACATTAATAATCACTATTTAGGTGATGTGGCTCTGCAGTACTCCAAATGGTTGGGTATCCACCTGACACTGCTCTCCTTATCAGGAACAGATTCAGCAATCCAAGTTCTCTGAAGTGTCTCCAGCACTCAGCTCAATTAGATTGATTATGTGTGCCTTAACCTTTGACAGTGCTTACTAATGAATAGAAAATTGTACTTACTCTTTTGTAAATTGTTTTGTTGGGTTTTCATTTAACATGTAAACTGTTATGAGTATTCACAACATCACTTGGCACTAGCTGCTCTGTTAATAATTAATCAACATTTTTGCCATTACCAAAAAGTTATCAGCATTCAAATTACTAAGTAAATAATTAGCAACTTCCTAACCTACATTTAAGATAATTAATATAACCAATGGTCTCATTATTGGTCACATTATAGTCAACAATTTGGATCTAGAAAAAGTATTAATAAGTAACTTACATTTGGCTAACTACATGTTTATCAAGTTTATTATCAAATACATGTTTGAATACAATTGATAGTCAGCTAAATGGGTAATCAAAAACTCCTAGTCATACTCCTAACTTAAGTGCATTTTGAGATTTGGGGCAAAGAAGCTAGAATCATTCCCATCATGGTATCCTAAATACTACTCAACATGAACCACTTAGCTTGATAGTTGCAATAATTAAGCAAACCAGGTAATAAACAAAATTTGATATCCAAAGAATATACTTCAACAATTGTTCCAACATTTTAATCCTATTTATACTCTAATCAAAATTAGTACCTGTCAATTTGAATTTTTGAAATGACTAGACACTTCTGTCTAGTTTGCAATTTCACCCTCAATGGTTTGTCAAATCAGTTTATCAACAAGCACTTGCTTTCATAATTTTTCATTTTAATTTACAAATCTTAATAGGATAATAATTCATCATTTAAGTTGCTTAGTTGTTTTTAATCATCTCTTTCTTCTTTCTTTGATCTTAGTTCTAGCAGCTTACTTGATGGATTATGCTACACTTGTCCTAGTATCATTTCATAAGGTAGTGGCTGATTGTGAGTGTTAATGATGCAGATGTCATGTTGGAATTTGACATGCAGGATGGCAATTTGAACTTTTCAGATGACACCCTTGATGTTAATGTAGTGGCCAGAAGAATTTACGAATTGTGATTCATCCTTTTCCATATTTTCACAAGTCCATTCAATTTTGGTGGCACAGGTATCAGCCATTAGAGTAATAGATGCTCCAGTATCTACAGTACTTTAATGTTTACACTATTGATGGTTAACTGGATAAGGTTTCTTTCAAGTAAGTTAGTAACAATTAGNGCTTTGGGCAGATGCCCACTAGAAGATCATTACAGAGGTTACTGCATGGCTTCATCACCTAAAAAGTGATTAGTTAATTGAGGTTACATAATGTAATAGAAGAAACTAGTCCAGCAGTAATGATAAGTAAATCCTTACCTGCAATAACACAGCTAATGTTACAAGGTAACAGCAGATTAACAGTGATAAAGCCTGGTAGAGGATATTACAGTTGCATACTGCTTGACTTATTGCTTCTGTTAGCTTATGTAACCTAGAATTAACCATTTACTATTTAGGTGATGAAGCCATGCAGGAAGTACATTGATCTCCTAATGGGCATCTGCCTGAAGCAAATCTTCACATCCAGCTCCACTATTCCATCCAATCAATACAGTTTATGCGTATCCTAATTTAGCTCAGTGCATACTCAAGGCATGGTACAACTCGACTTAAACTCTATTTGGTGAAAGTGTTATATCTATTTGCAACCTGACNATGTTTACACTATTGATGGTTAACTGGATAAGGTTTCTTTCAAGTAAGTTAGTAACAATTAGACACTCTTCGTTGCTATTTGGGGCCAGTGCCCTTGTTAGTTTAAATTTTCATTCTCAGTTTGGTATACTATTTTCTCTGCATCCTCTGTGGTGTAGAAACCATCTTTGCTGAAGGTGTAGATGACAGTTTTACAATCTGGTTTGAGATGTACTTGTTGGCCACATTGTTGGTATCTGCCTTTTTCCATATTTTTGGCTTGGTTTTGATGGAATTCTTGATTTCCATTTTTTTCACTTTATTTTGATGTTTAAAAGTTGAAGTTGTATTCTGAGAGCCAAGCTTCTTTTGTACATGGCATTTATTCTACATGATGAGTTGAATGTTCACGCATTTGTTTATTAAAGTGTCTATGGAATCTTCAATGTCACATCTATTTTTGGAACATCTTCTAAATTGAGATGATATTCTAGCATGTAAGTAAGAGTATAGATCCTGTTTATAGTATCAGCCTTCTTCAACATAATTGTAAAATTCTGTTAACTTTTAGTATGTATTCTGTGATATCATCTTCATTGTACATTTTATAACTATATAAGAGCATGTGATATTGTTTCCTGGTGTTTTTGTTGTTAAAGTGTGATCCCAGGTCGTTAACAAGTCTATCATAATCAATTTCTGATTCCAGGTCTAAGCTCATGTAGACACTAAACACTATATCTTTTATAAAGTAGTAACTGAGTGCATCCATTTTCTTTGGTGCCTCCTTGTTGTGAGACATAAATTTCAAAGATTACAATCCATTCAGGGAGGTGTTCAGGTAATATTTTACGGATTGCCCACTGGAGTGAGTTTGAATTCTTCTACTAAGGTGGTAGCAAGAGGTTTCATATTGGATTTGATTAAGGGAATTTCATTGTGTATTTCAACTATTTCATTTCAGAATTGTCTTTGTTGAGTCTCTAATATGTAGGAAATTTGAGTGATGATCCTATTTTCCATATTTTCAGTAGAATTTTTGAGAGTTGTAGTGGGTTGAATTATCTGGATTTGTGTTCCCAACATTTTGAGTTTTCTAACATGTCAATGATGATATTTGCGAGTAGTTCTTTATTTTTTGACATTAGAGTTTTGTATTCAGTTTTTGCACGAGTCATGTTTAAAATATTACTTTTCGTAGAGTGAGGAAGAGTAGAGGTAACTCTGAGTATTTTTCATTGGTCTGCTTGGATCATGACACAGTTCTTTTTGATTAATAAGAGGCTAAAGCAATCTTTGTAAATTACTTATAGTTTGTTGGAGATAAATAAAACAGTAACTTTCAGAGTAGTTGTGGTGGTTCTTTGATAAAGAAATAGAGATTGAAAAAGAGAAAACTAGTTTCAGTTTCATGTACTTTAAACGTTCTTGGGTCACCATGTAGCATTGACTGAATTAGTGTTAGCATATTAGCATAATACAAGTAACATCTATAGTTTGAGGCATAATCAACAACTATTTGCAAGCAATGACAGAGAATCATGTAAAAAAACTGCAGGATTGAATTAATGAATGAGCAATACCACCAATCAGCTGGGAGATGGTACACCTAAGCTTTGAGCACATGAATTGTAAAATAAGCAATTGTAATTCGAGAGAATTTAGCCCAAACACAATTTGGTTTTCATTGGCGCAGAGTCTAACAGCCATTAAATTAAAGTAAATGAATAGTATGAGAATGAATACCTTCAAAATTGATCATTGAAGAACTGTGCATAGGTTTCAAGGCAGAACGCACTTGTAATCCCTCTGACCTACCTCTAGCCCTTCCTCAATAGAAAAAAAATTTAGCTTTTCATGTTGAGATCAGTAATCATTTGAGAGAAAAAGATAACACAACCAATTTTGACTAAACCAAAAGTTTTTTTGCTAATGCGTACAATATTTTCCTACGTTTAACAAGTATTAAATAATAATAAACAAATTGTTCATAGCAGAACTATAATGAATTTACAGTATTTAAATTAAAAATAGATGAACTCATTGTCTCTTCATTGTGGGAAGTTTCGTCTAAATTTTGGTAATTGCTGAGTGATTCCAAGAACCTCCGCTACAATATATATATATATATTTGTTGCAGTATTTTAGCGTGTCTCTTGCTTTGTTATATTACAATATTTAACTTTATGTACCATCTTGTGTGCAGTGCGTCATGTTTTGGAATTCAGCTTTTTTTATGGATGATTCTACGCCTACACTAAACAGAGGAATGGTGAAACAACTTTACGGATCTACGAGAAAGTGAAAAACTTTTTCTATATTCATATTCAAGAAAGATATAGTGTATTCCTATCTGTCAAAATCAATTTGGTCTATTTTTATGTGTTAACATCAAATTTATATATATATATATATATATATACAGGGTGTTCATTAAATATTTGCCAAAATAAAGGGCTGATAAATCGTGTCTACATTATTCAATGGATGTAATTACGCTANTAAACATGAGCTTCATTGTTGCCACTGTTTGCTGTTCTCTAATATTTTGGAAGTTTCTCACCTTGATGTCCTTGGCTTCCCTTGTGACTTTGATTTCAACTAGGAACCGTTCATCATCAGTATCTATATATTCTATTGTCCTTGCTGGGCTGAGGTCTCCCCATTTCTCAATGTTTATTCTGTCAACTGTTTGCTGCGTTTTCAGAGATAATAGTAATCTCAAGGATGTTAGCAAATGTTCTTCCTCTATCATCTCTGCTTGGGATTTCATGACCATCTCGCAGACTTCAACTGGTTCTGTTATGCCCCCTCATTTCATTATTTCTGCACTTCATATGATTTTTGTGTTCATAGCATTTGATTTCAATAAAGGGTGTTCTGTACATCTTTCTGTGCTGACATTTTTCTAATCTCAGCTGTGCTCACTAATTTCCATTTGATAATTTTCCTTGTTGTTAGCCATGGTTGGTGCTCCAGTTATTTCATCTGCGTTTCAGATGTCACACCCCACATGTATTTTTTCATCAGCTCATTGAATATCATGATTTCGCTGGGGCATATCCCTGTTTTGTTAGCAATACTTATCACTGACATTTTTCCCATCAGATTTCCATTCATTATCATTTGACTAAGTATTTTCTCTATCATCTGTACTGGCTTTTCTACTCCGTTTGGTTACTCCAGCTTTCAAGTGTGACCTTTGTTTCTGGGGATAGCTTTGTGAACACATTGTAACACATCTTTGATGTTCCCATAAAGTAAGGATGTAGCATTTCCCCATTGATTTTAGACATCTGTTTTTCTCTCTCTTTTGATCATACTGTTCTTTCTGAAGTAGTTTCTGAGGAGGCGTGTAGCTAGGTCATCTGTAATGGTAATCTGCTGGTGCTTGGTTCACAGTCCATGGGCTGTGAGTCTGTGCTGATAGTTTCTACTGATTTGCCCTTGAATTGGCTCACAGTTACTTCTACCAGCACTTGACCATTTGTGGTTCTCACAGGGATAACGTCAGCCTTGAATCGGTTCTTCCACCACTTACACCTTCCCCTGCAACTCCTTATGCCTCACCACCCTTGAATCAGCGTAGTGGACTTTGGGAGGGAAAGTTGTGCTGTGCACCAGTTTTCTGCATNTATATATATATATATATATATATATCTAATTTTACAGTACACCTTTTAAATTAACCGAGACTTGTAACTGATTTTATAATACTAACTTTTAGTGTCCATGGTTTTTATTATTTCAAATTTATTAGTGAGTTTTTCTATGAAAGTATCTTAAATATATGGATATTTTCCAAGAGAATGTATGAAGTAAATCTTTGTGCTGAGATAAATCTTGGCATGTTTGCTATTTTCACAAAGAAAATAACATCAAAATTTTTATGCCCAGTGTAAATTTCACTCTACAAATTTTCACAAATATTAAACTTATAGCATGTGAAATTTGAATTTGATGATTTTATTACCTCATTCAAATGTTTATTAATATATATTTATTTTATGAAGGGTAGCGTGATATGACGCAATGCAAGCATTAATATTTGATTAAACTGATATTTGTTTGCTTGACTTTGTTTTTCCAGAATTGATTAGTCATTAAATAATTATTTGAAAATAAAAGTTTCTGTATATAATAATATTCAATTAAATGGTCTATTAAATTCTGGTCAATAAGATTATTTCACTTATTTTCATTTTAGTATGGAAAAAATCTAAGCGCATGTTCAGTTACAGAAAAATAAAAAATTTGGGCATTACTTTAACCATTGAATTTAATTAATACTTTAAATAAATGATATCAAGTCAAATCTTTTAAATCAAGAGAACTTTTCAAATTGTTCTAATTGTCGGAGATAGAGATAGCAAATGTGATTATTTCTCTTTGACCACCATGTTGAAGTTAATTGATTTCTAATTTGACAAAGCATAAACGATACATTCTTGTAAAATTGCTTGATGTCCATATTATTATTTGAATAAACAGGGCCCAAGATCTGATTCTCTAATTCATTCTTCCTAAAATAACGAGCTATCAAAAGTAACATTTTATCAATTATGTGGCCAAGTTCAATACAAATTTACATTTTTTACATAACTAAAAAGCTCTTTCTTTATCCAACCAAGTAGTTTATTGTACGTACATACCTAATTAATATATATATATAAATTTGATACTTTGTTGTTAACCGTTTCTTCAAATCAAACTTTCATCCGAATTTTGCGTCATTTCTTGCCTTCATCTTCGGCATACATATAGAAAGTTACAAGACAATGAACTCCTTAATAAAATTTTATTAAGATCAACTATCAGTTAAATTCGCTTATTCGAAAACGTTGATTCGAGTTTCGATAATCATGTAGTCAAGAACAATATTTTCATTGTTTTTAAGACGTAGATTAGGCAGCTTCATATTGTAACTATTAGTGATTTAAATTGTATTGTATTTTCAACGAATAGCTTGCTATTCCATTAACAAATGAAACTTTAAACTACTAAACAAACACACGTGTAGTGTCAGTACATTATTAGCATTGCTTATTGTGAGAAATTGATAATGCAATTCAAAGATGGAAGCTACCTTGTAGATCTACATAACCATTTAGATGCTACTCTTAGTGCTAATGTATTGCGGCAAATTGCGGGAAGAAAGAGAATCAAATTAGATGACAATTTTGAAACAGAAATTATGAATTTTGAATCGCTCAGCGAATTTGTTAGAAGATGGTCCTTGTTTGGGCATATTTTTGCAGGTGATAGTGTAGCAATTGAAGAGCTAACTTACGATATCCTTAAAAGAGAAACTGAAATAGGAGTTGCCTATCTTGAATTAAGATTCGCTCCTTTTCTTCTATCCACTCAAAGTGTTTTTTATAGAAATGTTGAAGGCTTTCAACCAAATGTGCACAACCAAGCACAGGCAATTGCAGCAGTGAAACAAGCTGTTGTGAAAGGAATGAACGACTTTGGCATTCAAGTACGTTTGATTCTTGCAGCGGTAAGAACATTCTATGAGTTTAATAAAGAAATGGCTGATTTAGGGATCAGAGAAGAACTTGTTGTGGGATTTGATACTGCAGGTGATGAAATTGCGCCAATGAGTGCTGAAGAATTCGACACATTAAATTACATGTATTCACTAGCAGGACAGCACAATCTTGGAAGGACATGTCATGCGGGAGAAGCTGGCCCTTCTGACAATATTCGTAAGGCTGTCGAAGATTTTGAGGTATCACGAATTGGTCATGGCTACGCGTTATATACGGATCTAGAACTTGCAAAAAAGCTGCAAACGAACGATATCCATTTTGAACTATGCCCAATATCTTCAGTGCGAATTCCAAAACCAGAGTTTCTTCAGAACCTATCAACAATTTATAGATGGTTCTTTACAAAATACAAAAATTATTCTATAAATTCTGATGGATCAATGTTTTTTGAGAATGTGAATTCAAGCATTGATCTCTGTAAATTGAAATGTCAAATGACGGAGGAGCAAGCACTACATGCTCAGCTAAATGCTGCAAGCCATGCATTTCTTTCAAAAGAAGACAAGGAATCCCTAATCCAGCATATTAAAGTGCACTTTAGAAAATAGTTCAATTTTAAATAGTCGTGAAGTATTACAATAAACAGTACAAAGGCTAAATTTTTAAGTCATTGACAAATATACATGTACATGTACAACTTGACATGTAGAAATTTATGAATCATGTATGAATATTTTAGGGTCATATTGACTGAATCACTAAGAATCATAAAGGCTTGGCTCGATTTATGGAATTTTTATAAAAAAGAGTGTATTACAGACGTAGTGTCATTAGGAAAAGTTAGACGGCTGAAAAAAATCTCACTCACTGGAAACTGATTAGTTAGATCAACATCAAACTGTGAGGAGGAAAATAGATAAAAAATAATAAAAATATTCACAATAACAGTAATAATAATAATAATAATAATTCTCAATAACTAATGAAAATCTGAAATACCAGAATCTGTGCACCTTTTGAAAGTAAAAGATATTGCTTAGAAAAAAAGTTAGGCAAAATATATAAAATAGGAAAAAGCTAGACTAAAATAATGCTTCTTTTTATTCTTCATCTAACATTTGTTGTGTTAATACAGTAATGATGTCGAACTGCAATCTCGATAGTTGATAAACTAAAATTTATCTACTATGTGATCACAACTACTTGCAGAGTCATAGCATTTATTTATAATATTTTAGATCAAAAAATGAAATTGAAGTTAATATGGAAAAAAATAATAAAATGATATATACAGATAGACAAAAATACATGTAGGATTAATTAAGCTTATTTGCTTTTAGATGCAGACTTAGCAATACTTTACAATACTAGCATACTAAGAAGATTGTCATTTTTGCTCCGGAAGATTTTCTATATTCCCATAAAAACCTTTCCATTCAAAAAGTAACAATGCCATTATAAAAGCTTCCATTAAAATACAATATATATTAACATGCATAGAATATGAAATCATAGAGACATGTGGATAATTTTGAAACATGTCCTTTTGTTTCTTCAATAATCGGTTTTTAATTATGAAGCCTTTGTTTGTAAAATATTCAATTGACCCATCTAGAGTTATTGTAGTCATAATTTTATCATTTTTGTCAACTATTTAGTATTTCATTCGATATTAAATAAAAGAGAGACACCTATCATAATTGATTATCCCAGTATAAGATTAGAGTATTCTTTAAAAGTTTTCTGATATTTTTTAGTTTAAATAATATCTACATTTTTAGTTTTTCTTGGAAATATTTTTCAAAAATTCCTTACCAAGTTACTTGATTCAATAGTCTATTGTTCTTGTCTTTTCACATTTGAAATCACCACCTGCTCATTGAGTTATAAATGGTATAACGTAATATTTTCCGTATCTGTAGCTATTTTTATCTATTAACTTGTTGAACAGTTTTAGTATTTCAATATATTTAACAGAGATTTTAACAGAAGACCTGTTGCATGCTTTTTAGCAGAATCCATTTTCCAAACTATATCCTTCTGAAAGACTTAGCAGATATTAGAAAAAATTCCTTAACTTAAACTTTCACAAGAACTAGCTAAATATTTAATTTAAAGAAAATCAATGATTGAGCAACTACAATCATAACACTGCTAAAAATAATATATACTTTTATCTTGCCGAGGAAATGTGCTTTAATTCATTTTCCCTGAGCTATAGCTTTATCAATTATGTAAATCAAGGTTTACTTTAGAGTTATTTTTTACATGAAAAAGAACAAAATTGGTTGAATAAGTCAAAGTGCCAAGAACAATATTTTAATAAAATTATAAATATATGTGGGAGTCACTGGTTTTGAAAACTTGCATACTTTGAATTTAGATCTTTATTCACCTGGAATAGTTAAAATCTAGTATAATAGAGTATTTCATAATTAAGTCCCAGTGACTGCAAAGAAATATAGCCTTGAAGACAATTTACCCGTAATAAAATATTTTCTTCTCCAATACTATGAATAATTAGCGCAATGTAATTGTGGATTAGCGCGAAATAAAGAGAAGAACTTTGCGATATCAATGTGATCACTTAAAACACAAAGGGGTGAAATGGTAACTGTTTGTCAGTACGGAATTTGGACCAATTTGTGAGAAAAATATCAATTAATTAACGAGATTTTATTTAAGGAATGAGTATGATTATGCTCAATCTCTGGTCAGCGACTTTATTCTTTTCAAGTTCATTTAGGGAAGCAAGAATGTGTAGTGTTCCCAACGGCATCAAGCTCTTTTAAAACCAGGGGGGCTATAAGTTCGATTTTTTTTGAAACAGTTAATGAATTAAACATCATTAACCATAAACAGCTTTTCAATACCTTAAATTTTGTATGATTGCTTGAAAAATACTTATGCTCTCATAAATCAGTAGGATACCACAGGATAGGGAGTGTCTCCTCGTTCATTTACGCTTTAAAATCACTCTTACTCACTATTCCACTAAGGTGTGCCTTTGCTCGAATTCCTTAACACCCATGTTTTTGACGTGGCTAAGCTTTACTTATGTGAACAATTTTAATTAATTTCAAAAAATCGGAATTTTCATAAAAACGAGTTATTTTTTTCAAATACACCAGGCACTGCAATACGATTTTGTTCAAATTTTCATCATTTCATGGGTGCACTATGACCAACAATTTGCACATTCCTGGAAAATAATTTAAAGATTTAGGAGAAAGGGTTGGTTTTTAAAAAAGACAACAAACAACATAAGAATAATAACTACGTGACAAAATTGAAAAATGGATAAACTTTGCTTGGACTGGTAAAATTTTTCAGTCACAAACATTTCCATTTAGTCAGAGATGGAATCGGATAAAAAATTTATGATCCGATCCTATCCGGGTCCGAAACTTCATGATCCGGATCCGATCCGTTTTTTTAAAGAATTTCAGTTTTCGATCCGAAACGGATCCAAATATAAATAAGTATTATAACAATTAATAAACATGGACTTAAAATATATTTATGTTTTTTTCAGATGCGAATAGAAGTTCTTAAGTGCTTCAAAACTGTGTTGAGATCAAAAATGGACATTACAATTATATGATATACCGTGGAGGACAGGGCCGGGCTTGGACCAAGGTATTGAAAAAGTAGGACTACTTACGCAATAGTGCATGCAAATCAACTCAAATGTAGTATAACTTAAAAGAAATCTGTTGAAACATTACAATAGTATCAAAAGCTCTTCTATTACTTTAATCTAATACAGTCAATTTTGGACAAGCAAACCAAAAAAATTGTGAAATGATTTTGTCAACGATCATAAAATTCCCCCTAAAATGGCTATGATTTAAAAGGGCCCAGCCGGATTATGGCTGGGCGTGGGCTTCACTTTTCGGCCAATGTCCATCTATGGTTGAAATAGATTCCTTCTTTTATCTGTAGTTGTTCAGCCAAAAGAAGCAAATCCATTTCTGATTGGCATGACTTTGATTATGAATGAATAATTGATCATTACTCTGCGAAAATCTTAACAAATTCATTTCTTTGCTTATTTGAAAGTTTTGTAGCAATCAAATTCCGAAAATTGTCATCAACTATAATCATAATATATTTATAGAGTTTAAATAATTAAGTTTCTTATGGTATTAACTCTCTTTTTATTTTATCATGTCCACATCCAAAAATCCCCATTTTGCAGTGTTACTATCAATTAAAGAAAAACTTACTTCAAAATTCCAGTTAATGCGATGAAAACAAGAATAGCACAAGCAATGGCAAATTAAAGAACAAGTGAAAAACTTATATTGCAAGATATTAAAAAAATTTATTAGCATGTATTAATATCTNTATATCCATTTGTATAGCCCATATGGAGTTATAAATGCTGTCTTCTCAATGTTGCTCTCTTCCATCTTTACTTGCCANAGCAATCAAATTCCGAAAATTGTCATCAACTATAATCATAATATATTTATAGAGTTTAAATAATTAAGTTTCTTATGGTATTAACTCTCTTTTTATTTTATCATGTCCACATCCAAAAATCCCCATTTTGCAGTGTTACTATCAATTAAAGAAAAACTTACTTCAAAATTCCAGTTAATGCGATGAAAACAAGAATAGCACAAGCAATGGCAAATTAAAGAACAAGTGAAAAACTTATATTGCAAGATATTAAAAAAATTTATTAGCATGTATTAATATCTGTGAAATTCATTTTTTAAACTAAATGTGAGATTTAAATATAAGTTTTGAACTTTACTTTTCATTGAAATTGCATTGAAATATTTGTCACTAACTTTATAAATTGTTGGAAAAAATAACGCGGAATATGTTGCATGAACAATGAAATTCAATTACAAAATTTCACTTATATTGAAATTATTAACACACTTAAAGTGGCATTCAATGTGCGTAATGTATAAAATGTACAATATACACAATTTTTATAAAAAATTTCGGATCCGAAACAGATCCGAAATTTTCTCAAAATGTAGATGCGAACCGATCAGATCTAATTCCATCTCTGCATTTAGTATAGCACAA
Source organism: Hofstenia miamia (assembly GCA_900660155.1). NCBI lineage: Eukaryota > Metazoa > Xenacoelomorpha > Acoela > Hofsteniidae > Hofstenia > Hofstenia miamia. The sequence continues at coordinate 184,121 of CABFPE010000138.1, read as the reverse complement.
TTTAACGTTTGTTAAAAACATTTTGTTGTTAAACCTACTAGTAACAAACTTAAAATTCAATTATAGTATAATATGTAAGGTATACCCTCAAAAATCTAAACAAAAACAGGTTCTCTTCTGTACGAATCACGTTTCATTAAAAGAGATTTTTTGCAAAAGGTATTTCCTAGTGGAGAATCTGTTTGCAGCATTATGTTAAATTTGCACGTGTGCTATACGTGTTGGACAATACAGAAAATAAATATTTGTAAATAATCACTTTGAATAAAGAATTATAAAATTGTGCAGCAGTTGTTCTGAGACAAAATACTGGCGAATTTAAGATTTTGAAAAATTCGTCCATGCTAAAAAATTGTTGGTTTGATTTTGATTCACAATCAAATCTTAAGTTTTAATTTTTCGGTTAACAGCTCATGTCTGTATGGTAGGCATAAAAACTTAATTGCTAGTTTTGTCCTTCAAATATGAAAGAATGTAGTACACTTGCTTGACAAAAGTCTTGTTTTGCAAAATTTATATTTTATATAAAATTTTGTGAAGACATTTTCAGCATTTATCGGTCTTTTCTGGCTTTGCTGAAACAGCTTTAAATTTCAGTTTGCAGGCAATAGCTTTTCTTGATTATAATAATTGAAGCATCATATCTATAGTAAATATTGATACATGAAATTCCATCAAATTATTGCTGTGAAATCTCATTTGTAAATTACCACCATAATAGTCAGTATATATTAACAATTGCGTAACAATTAGTTTTACAGTGCACTAAAAGGACGGCAACCTTTAGAAAAACAGATAACATCTTGATAACATCACATGAAAAAACTTAAGTTTTCAAAAAATAGGGAGGGGCAATACATGAACGGAAACTGCCAAGAAACTGAGGTCTTCATTTCCAATGTATTAGAGTGACCTTTTGTGGTCTCTTCTAACATTGTGTAAGAATTCATATAATTCTAGAGAGAATCCAGCTAGCTTCGCACCTCCTGAATCAGTGTATTGCACATATGATTCCTAGTCAACCTGTGCTTACAGAAACAACAATAAGGAATGATTTAATTTGACAGCGTGAATGTTATAAGTGTCAGATAATAAACCATCACCTAAGTAACTGCGTGATATGCAATCGTTCAATTATTCACATGCGTGCGTTTTTGTGACATCCTATAATGATTTGACTTCTTTGCACTGCAGCGAATTGTATTACAACAATTTTTGGAGTTAGTATTCAACTTTGGTTCGCAAACTTCATTCCTCCATGATGGTTCAAGTGGACGCCAGTCAACGAGTCTGAATAGTGACAATATTGAAGAAGTGTGATGCAGCATTGAACCTGATTTAACGCAATTTCAAATTCACTGGCGAACGACATGGGTGTTGGCAAGTATTCTATCTACACAATTCTTGTGGATGATATTGTGATGGGAAAATTACGCTTCGTTGCATTTGTTTCAATTTCATCTTGTGATAATTATGATATTTAACAAATACATAATCTATATCGTCTATATTACTTTTGGTTTTTATGAGGTTATTCTCAAAACATTTCAGACACGCCAAGTAATATTCACACCAAATGAATATAAAATTCCTGCTAAACCATTGACACTTAATTAATATTGAAAATAATAGAATAAAACATTTTTAAACAGTGAATTATCATGGAGCAGCTAGTTATAATAATTTAAAAATAACAAATTTTTTCTCCAAAAATATTGAAAAATGGCATCTGGAGTAAAATTTTTGTATCATTTTAAGACAAATAGGTAATTTAAATCATAAGCTAAGTTAGTACATGCATTAGTATTAAGTAAATTTCAATATTGCCGTTTTTTCAAAATCTATCAAGTATACAAATGAATGTATAACATTTATCTCATATTAGAAAAACCTATAGAATTTCAACAAAACGACAAAGGGACAATGTATAAATTACCAAACATAATGCATATGCTAGAAATTTACATAGTATAATTGAAAGAAAGTTTTCTTCACATTTGAAAGCATAAAAATTGGCACAATGCCAATTAGCACTCAGAAACGAAAGATACTTCAATAAATGTAAATGTACAATAATGGAATTCTTGATAAAAAACAATACAAAATATGAACCATATCGTAATAAGTCTGAGTTTTCAATATGCAACCGAGTAGTATATTCATTTTTGTAAATATTTTGCAAATTTTGCAAATAGACCTACTGTGTATGTTAATTGAATAAGCAATAAATTTGCATCGAAATTTTTGTTCTTGAAGTATGAGTCGTTTTATCAATGTTGTCAGATGAGATATCAAGTGAACCAGATCGGAATAGCCATGTATATCTATAAGAACATCATTAATGATTTACACCAGAACACTTGAAGCGGCAACGGAAGAAGTGTAAGCTGTACTGAAATCATCTGAAGAATTCTGTAGCGCCATCCCAAACCATTTATCTTCACAAGTGATTCCACGTTTTAGGGTTAATCATGAAGTTCAAAGCAAGATCAGAAAAGATCCATGAGCCTTGAAGAAAGAATATACCTTGTTTGTGAATACACTTAAATTATGTTGCGCTGCTACAAATAGCAGTGCACTTTGTTGCCCATTCGAATGAATCGCATTCGACTAAATATTTAAATAGAACTGTGATAACCCAGTAAAATGAAACTTACAAAACTTGCAAATATTTGCATGTATTGTGTAAAAACTTTGCAAATCTTGCAAAATATAAGTATTTGCGAAACCTCGCAAATTTTGTAGATATTTTTGTTGCAATTTCGATCATTACCCAATAAACAAAAAGACGTTTTGAATGAGTCATATATTGATATAAAACGTTGTAAGACATGCTCTTTCTAAAAGTATTAATAGTGCCATTTTTAGCCCATTTCTGAATGCATCTAGTGTCAACCAAAATGATGTTGTAAAATATTTACATACTGTTAGTTAAACGATTTTAAACCATTTCAATGCGTTTTGTAAACAATTTCTAAATGTTTAAATTTTTTAATTAATAATTAACAAACGTTTTACAATGTGCTACGTATTTCATATTTGTGTGGATACCCAAGTAAATCAGGTGCGATTTTAGAAGGGGCGGGGCAAACTATGAGTCAAATGTTTATATGTAGTAGAATTTTTATATTTAATGATTGTTTGCTACGAACCCCACACAAACTGACCAAATATTTTAGAAGTTATTAAAGTTTTAAATTTATTTTCAAAAATGGCGTTGTGCACATTACAAATAAAGTGCATGTAGTTCGAAATTTATTGATTACAGTATTCAAAGATTATAGTACACGTTATGGATTAATTCTGTTTGAGATAAATTACAACTCAAATTATATAAGACATAAATGCAAAGCGTTCATTTTTCCATATTTCAATTTAAGCTGCTTTGCTTTTATACGATATTATATTTCTAGAGCGTAAAAATAATTGTCAAAAATATTCGACGTATTTAACGTGCTCATTAATTCAGATCATCAAATATATTTATTCATTTGTACATTAATAGTTGATATCTTAAAATCTCGAAGTACACGATTTCTAAGAATCCTAAGCATAGGAACAGGCACTTCTTGCTTTAATCATCTGTATCTCGGGATGATCACCTTCATGAACGATGTTCTGGTAAGAAATTGTGGTAAGTTTTAAATTTTCATTTTTTCGATATTAGACAATCTTCACAAGAATGAAAACTCAACTATAAGATAAAACAGCATGGTTTCGATTTTTTGCAAATATTAATAAATATATATATATATATATATATATATATATATATATATATATGTAATACTTGCAAATATAGCTCAAAAACTTTCAAATATTTGCCAGTATACCACAAAAACTGTCAAAATTTAAAAGTATACCCTAAAACTTGCAAATATTTGCAAGTATAGCCCAAAAACGTGCAAATACTTGCATAACTTGCAAAGATTTCTATAAATACTTTGCAATTTTTTTAATAATGCTTACCTACATACGTACAAATGCTTTTCAAGTTTTGCATGTTTCAGTTTGTTGTGAATAAATGTAAAAATTAGGACCACTGTTTTCATAACATTAATAAAAATTTTAAGAATTTTGTACCACTTTTGAAATTATACAGTTCTGGCAATAAATATCAAGACACCAAACTTGACAAAATAGTTTCCCAATGATTTATTCTATAACTTTGATTTTTAGAGGCAGAAAACTACAATTTCGATATTTCAAACTCAAGAAAATAAATTCAATAAAACACTTCTTCAAATGAAAAATTCGGGAGAAATCGACAAAGAGTATTACAATTGCTTTCGTTACACTGGCTCTCAACCACCGAGACTATACGGTTCTGCTAAAACAGAAAAGAATGCAACATCTCCTTCTTATAGACCTATTTTATCAATGGTTAATTCACACCTTTATAACTTATCTAAGTGGCTTGATGAAAAATTAAGGTCATTTATGCCTAAAGAATGGGATTTGAAATATCTGCTTTTAGAAAACCTACTAACACCGGATTATATATACCATTTCAATCATACTGTGATAATATATATAAACATTCAATTCCGAAAAACTTGTTTAGAAGAGCTGTTTCACTATCATCTAACTACAATGTACTTACAAAGGCTTTTGATAAAATATTTGAAAATCTAATGGGTATCCTGAAAAATTATTGCAAAAAACATCAAAAGAAGCTCCAGCATCTTCTTCATTAAAATACAATTCACAAGAACACAAAGATAATATATTTTGGAAACTACCTTTTATTAAATCTCACGAATCACGTCTTAAGTAATCTATATATAATTTAAATAGAAAACTAAGGAAATCAAGAATTATACCAATTTTAAATTGGGAAAAAACATCCAATTTAATTCGTAACAAAGATCTAATCCAAGAACCTTTGGTTTTATCAACAATCTAAACAAAAACTTTAAATTTAGTAAAAAATTCCTATAAGACCAAACCCTTTGAGTTTTCATGAAATGTCTTCAGTATTTCCTTTCTCTGAACAGATATTTCGATTTCCTGAATCATTGCTTCTCGATCTCGAGCTCTTGAAGTTAAATTTTCGTTCCTAATCGAGGCATAGTGGTCCTTTTTTCTTGCAGTTTTCTCTTCCATTTGATCTTTTAAAATTTGACGGATTTCTTTTCTAAAATGCTTTCAATTATTGCAATAAATTCATAAAAAGAATTAAAGTGGATCATATTTACATTTATGTTTTATTTTTCCTAATTATATTTTTATCTTATTTACATTCATTTTAATTTTCATATTTATAAATATATTGTATTATATTATAATATATTATATTATATTATATAGATTATACTTTGAATAGTCTAGGAGTTTTTTTCAATTTTGGATGGTTTCAAGAAAAAACATAACTAATAAAAATATCGAGAATCTAAAAGCATCACAGGATAGAGGGGTGACTCCTCTTTTGCCATCGCTGGGTTTTCAGAGTCGCAACCTATGAGATTAATATATCGCTAAAATAATCATTGTTGCAACTAGTACTGTATCTTCTGTAATCACGTCCTGTCGATTTACAGTACAAAATACAAAAATAAAGCAAACGAGAATTTACATGCAGCGAATTGGAGCTAGCTTGCTGTCAGTTATTTAACGCAAAGATTATTAAAAATGCCCTGTATTTGAGTAGCCATTTAACTGATGTCATTGCTTCGAAATATAAAAGGCCTCACAAAATTATACGATTTTACAAAGAGATTCAGAAAGCTTGCATCTGAAAATAGTTAAATTTAACACGGGCGGATACAGAAAAATTTTTAGAGGGGGCCCAGTGCTAAGTGCATAATTGGGTACTAGGGAGGGCATTTTCAATTTTCAAAATTCATCACTATGCACGAACTTCACCAACATGTTCTGACTCCAAAAATGGAAACAAAATTTATGAAATTTTTCAAATTTTTTAGTATTTCAAATTACGCTTTATTAATAGCATGCTGTGTTTTTTTAGGAGATTTTTGCATTCTTCACTACAAAATAGACCAATCGCATAAGATTTAGCAAATGACAAAATTTTCACCTAACGGTATGAATGTGTGCTTAGTCTCTAATTGAATCAATATTGTTAAACATGTTGATAGAATTCAAGAAAATCAACCAATTCAAAAAGGTAAAGCTCTTGCTAAAATCAATAAATTCAAAAATTGAAGGAATTATGCTGACTTTTTATGTGTCAAATAAATTTGTTTTTAGATTTTTGGAGTAGGTGCATGCATGGTGTTGAATTTGAATACAAAAAATCGTCAAATGGGGAAAGTAGGAACAGTGTGGTAAATAGAAAGGGTAGACAATGAGAAAATTTTATTTAATTATTAGTCATGTCATGCTTAATATTTAACATTGTTCTTTTACCTATGTCGCACAGGGTAGCTGTAGCTGCACTCATCTAATTTCACTAGTATTTTTTTTAAAAATAAAATTATTTAGAATATTATGCTAAAATTAAAATACCCTCAGAAAAAAAGGGATCTTAACTAAGAGAATTAATAAATTTCCAAAAGTAAATTTATACATGCCTATAAATTATATTTTAAGAATATTAACTAATATTTAACATTAAAAATATATGAGTTTGTAAATTAGAAAAACGAAATATTTACTTTTGTGGGGTGACTAGGAACATCACTGAGAGAACAGTCAAGCAGAAACGAAAGATACAAATGAATGAGTCTGAAGAAGATATTGGAGAGAGTCAACTTAATTCTTGTGATGATGAAAATGAAGAATAATTATTTTTGCAAGAAAATGCCGATCACTGGTGAAATTAAAAATTGAAAATGTGATTTGTGTTAATTTTGGAATTAGTGGGAAGATTTACAATGATAATGCTTCTTAACCAAATTATCGAGTATAAGTGAATTATTTTGTATTTTGCTAAAGTTGATTTTTAGTAAAAATGGAATTTTCTATGCATTAGGAAGCTTCAACCAGTAATTTTTGATACTTTCAGTTACTAAGCCTTCAAAAATTCAGAACAATAGTTATTCACTTGCATATTGTGTAAAACGAATTTTTCTAATTATGCCTTGATCATGGTTAGATTCATGACTTAAAAAATTGTTTCAATAATTGAACACCTCAAAATTATATCATACCTATATTGCTCTTTTACTTCAGGCGTCCCATAAATTGGCCTTTTGTAGTTTTCGTGAAATCTCTGATATTGGCGCCTTTTATGGTCATAAGAACGATCGGCAAGGACTTCATGAGCATCTGAAGTCTCCATACTAACAAACCTCCTTTGCTCCCATGGAGGGTGCAAGGGATCCAGCCTTTGACCTTTGTATGTGCTATTCACCGATGGTCGAATAAATGTCGACATTTTGATGGGAGATAGTTATTACGTGTTGCCAGGAAAGGCAGGTGGTTTTAAGAAATAAATGCGCAATTGTCCATAGTTATTTAAACGATTAATCACAGACACCAATCACGGAGCTTCCCTTTTTGCGATTAATTATTGAAATAAAAAACACTTTACTAACAAAAAACATTTGACATTAAAAGAGATCTTTATATTCTTAATATCTTCAATAACATAGTTCTATAACATATTTGTTCCTTTTTGTCAATTTAGTTGGTTATCGAAGACTACAAATTCCCTCTGTTATAATTTTCAAAATGCTTGAGGCCATTATCTTTTTCATCTTCTCATCAAAAGTAGAACTCCAGAGATATCGTGTCTAACAAAGTGACTATCAAAAACAGTTTCAAACTTCAGAAAATTTGCGCATAAGACTTGCAGCATAGTCACTCAAATGAGAGCAATACCATGATTGCCACAATATACAGATTGTTTAAAAAGTAAGTTTATTTTTTGGAAACATTTTCATGAACAGTATAGAATATTATGTAAACAGTAGTTCGTTTAATGTTTGATTTTTTGATTAATTATTGCAAGAATGATCAATTAGTTTTCTTCGCAAATTTATATTATTCATGGCCTTAGTTAACAAATTTCGGCAAAGATGTTCTGCATAGGATGTGATTGTAACATCCTCTACCAGGCATTGTCGCTGTTTTTCCTGTGTTACTTTATAACATTGGTTGTGTACTTGCGGGTAGGAATTTACTAACTTAACACTACTTTAGCTTTTACGTAGTTCCATTAACCTAGATTAACAAAACATAACTATCCACTATTTAGGTGACGAAGCCATACAACAATCTCTCCAAAGATCGATAGTGGGCATCTGCCCGAAGCTGATCTCCAGTTTCACTCGTTCGCCGATGATCCACTTGGTTAAGTTCCACTTCTCAGCTCATCGATATAACTTATGTGTACCTTATCCTAGCTCAGTGTATACTCAAGACAAGACACAATTCGACTTAGATTCTATTCGTAAAAAGTGTTTCACATTTCTACAACCTGACTTGTCACTAGCTGCGTTATTAATATTACATGTAGCCATTACTGAAATATATTGGCTTTAATAACTAGTTTAATATTTAGCAGCTTCCTAACTTACATTTAATAATTACTACATGTACGGTCACATTATCGGTCACGTTATAGTCAATAATTTGGATCTAAAATAATATAGATATAATTCCTAGGTTTCGGCTCTCCAACCGTATTTCGAGTTTATTATATTTAATACATGTAGATAATGATCGGTAGTCAACTAAACGAGAATAAAACCCCTATACCTAACTTAAGTGCACTTTCGTGGTCTGGCACAAGGACCCTAGAATCGTTCCCGTGAAGGATCCAGACCACTACTAAACACAACTCGTTTAGCTTGACATCGTACTAAATATTCAAATCGTATCAATAAAACAATATAAGAATTCCAAATGAAATTCTTTATCAATTGCTTACATTGAATTTAATCTATTTATAATAGTTCAGAAAAGTACCTGTCAATTTTGAAATTTAAATCGTTCGTCTGCCAATATGGCGGCTAAAAATAATGGAAGCGACTTTGCCCCCTTTGTTTCCACAAAAATATTATTATCGACAAATACTAATCTCTAATTAATGACACTTGTTCTTACTTGGTTGCATAATACAAATTAATCTAAACTGATCATATATTTTTACAATGTATTTTTAATCATAGTTGTTTTCGATCTTATTCTTCTTCTTAATCGACGTTAGCAGCTTTAGTTTGATTTGGATGATACTACATGATGAGATCATGGCCCATTGATAACTTTCTCCCAAAATACCTGAGTGTTGGTGAGTAGGGGTTTGTAAATTTTCCCCTATTTGGTGTAGATTCTCTGAGTTTTGCAGAGCAAGGTTGTTTGATCTGTGCTTTTACATATAACTTCATTCTGCATATGAAAATCTAATCTTGGAGTACTGCCAAAGAACGCTTGGAAGAAGATTGGAAAACTTTTTAGCATATATCATGGGAAGGTGTGCTTTTTATTCACCTAAAGATGTAAATAACCATTATCTAGTAAGAATTTGAGTGAATATGTATAGAATACTAGATAACCATCCTAATAATGTGCTAGGTGATAATTTCAAAAATCCGGACGTCCATAGTTCTTTTGAATATAAACTGTGGATTTTTAGACATGAATTTTAGATAATGCTTCATATATTTCTGCTTGTATTTAGAAAATGTAGACTCTGTTGAGATTATCTTAGATTTCTTAATAGTAGATAAAAACATTTTAATGTCAAAATTTCAGAATATCTCTTACATGCATTTCAGATTAAAGGAAGCAGTATACTTGCACCATGTGAGACGAACCACAACTAAGACTTAGCCCTAGTTAGCTATACGTAAAATCTATTGAATATGTAAGAGACTGATGCTCACAATTTTTACCAGAGGCACTTTGTTCATATAAATTTTCGATTTGACAGCCTCGTGTAGAGTAAAAATGAAATGAATTAAAATTAATAACAATTTACAAACACTAAAATATGCATCTTTCAAAATGAAATTTACATACAGGCTAGAAAAATTCTATTGAGAAATCAACATTCATTTCATATATATATATATATATATAATATCTAATTTATTGTATGAAGATTTCAATAAATTTGATAAATTTGATGGAATGCAATATAATTTAAAGACCAAATTTGAGAAATATGAAAAGCTAAAGTTCAAAGAAAATTCATTTGCTTTTAGATATATCACCTTAAATGAATTTCTAAAAGCTGCAAATTGCTTAAATATTAGAAAAACTAAAGGAATTTGTAAGAATCCTATTTTCTTTTTAAAAGAATCACTAAATGTTATAGCAAGATCTTTATGTCATTTTCTTAATGAATGCATTAGTGTAACAAATTATTCTAATCAACAACATTCTCTCAAACTACATACCTATGCTATTTTAACTAGGATTAATAAGATTTTTGAAAAGATATTTCACGATCAGATTAATTGTTATTTACAATTTATTCAATTAAAATCAATTTGGTTTTAGAAAACATTTTTCAACTATGAATGCTCTATTAGATACAATTGAAGATTGGAGACAACTCATAGATAGAAATGAAAGTGTTTACATTATCTCTTCAGATCTTGCAAAAGCCTTCAATTCTGACAATTCGAAAAGATTTTCAAATGGATGTAAGGAGTTATCGATAGTAATAACAATGTGATTAAAAGACGAATGACAAAAGATTATATGTTCTTACATGCAGACGAAGCTATTTATAACAGAAGATCCTAGAAATATTTCACAAGTTAAAAGTAAGCATCTCTTTAAAATACAATATTTGACGTGGTAAATACCAATCTAAAAAACTTAGAAGTAAAATTATGAAAAACTTTTACTACTGCAGTAAAATTATGGAAAAACTTGTATAAAGATAAAGATACTATATCAGAAAAGAACTTTCTAGTGATTAGCCATTTCAAAACTGCTTCAACAAAGAATTCTCCTACCATTCAAAGAATTGATTTGCTAATTACAAATACCTGATTACATCATTTTCTCAGCACTAGTTTTCCATGAAGTTTTTCCCAAGTACCACAGAGCACTAATTAACCAGCCGGATTTTAGCAAAGCATTCGACATCAATTAAAGGCAGTATCATTTTAAATGGTGATGAAAAATTGAATATATCGATGATGAAAATAAAGTCATGCCATTGCATTCGAAAACAAGTTTAATGCTAAATTTTTAAAATTGAAAAATTCAAACAAAATGTCAACAATATTTTATAAAAATGTCAAATCTCAAAGTGGCAATGCATCTAAATTATATGGACTAATTAACGTACATAGAAAAACAATCCATTACGCCCAATTACCAGTTCAATTGGTAGTATATATCAAAAGTTACCTGATAAATTTGATGATATCTTATGCTAAATACCTGAAGCAAGAACAACAATTAATTCTAAAGGATTTTCCCAGGGTCTTAGGAGTATTTCTCGTCGATTAGATTTCTCACAATTTTTATCTTCCCTCAATCCTCAACCTTCAATACTCTGCTTAACAGAAACATGGCTCGATGACTCGTTTCCTGACACTTCAATTTTTCTCACATCAAATTTCTCAGTTATTTGTCGCTCTGATCGTGGAGCTCACTCTCATGGAGGTACAATAATTGCTCTAAACTCATCTTGTCCTCTCTCATATTTTAATGTTAATCTGGAACAAACATGCAATTTCTGTTCATCTACTATTCTTTACTCTAAACTCACTAGTTTCCTTGTCATTTGTCTTTATAATCCTCCTGAATCTAGTAATTATCGTATATTAATTCAATTATTTTCTACTGTATTAATTTCCATTTTGGACGAATTCCAATGCTTTAATTCTTCTCATGCAATGCTACACTCTTTTATCTTTTTGACTGGCGATTTTAACCTTCCTCACGTTGATTGGAATATTCCATTTTCTAATGATCCATATGAACTTGAATTAATTGAACTTTTAGCTGACATAAATCTTTCACAACTTGTAACCTTTGTAACTCACGACTCAAGTAATATCTTGGATGTTTTTTATTCTAATACTGAAGTTTCCATTTCTTCTATTAATCCTGCCTCATTTGCTTCGGATTATTTTTTCATCTTTGCAGAAATTCCTTTTCCTTCAAACATTTCACATTCATCCTCTTACAGCTCTTTCTCTTACTCCCTTTTCAATTTTCATTCTTTTAATCTTTTTATTCACTCCTGTCTCTTTATTAATCCTTTAGAATACACTCATCCTGACAATTTGCTTTTCCCTCTGTATGACGCAATTCATCTTGGTAAACTTTTGTTCACACCACGGAAACGGAAACGTGACAACTCTATTTATAAAGTCTCATTTTGATATTTAAAACGGTAATATTTATAAGATTTCACACTATTTCGGAATTCTTTCAATTTCTTAAATTGCTTAATTTGGTTAGGTAGATTATTCCATTGCGTTATACCTATGTTTAAAAATGAGTTTTCTTTGGCTTAAGGTCTGAACCTAGTGACAACGTATTTTTTTGGATCGCCTATTGAAAGTTTTACTAAATTAAAGGGAGCCTTACTTTATCATATTGCGGAACTTCGTTAGCAATATTGATTTGTATTAATTGTTGAGGAGAAGGACACGTTTCCAAAATATAATTTTTGGTGTTACTAAAATTTCTTTTGCAAACATTTAGGGCCCATTTATATTGCAGTTGAAGTTTTTTTATCAATGATGTGTTCAAATTTGAAAATAGTAGACTCCCGAAATTGAGGTAGCTCATAACAAATGAGTGGAATAGCTGAATTATTGCATGAGGAGGTAATAGATCAGCAATCTGAGAAATTGTTTTTATGCCGGCAGCAATTTTTTTGTTTGTGGATTTAATGTGTTGGAAATAGAAGTTTTGAATCAATTATTATTCCTAAACATTTGAAAGTATCAATTGTAGAAATGGTTACATTTTTGATAGTCATTAAAAAAAAATTGCGTTTTCTCGGCACTAATGCGTAATTTGTGCATTGATAAATAATTGCTTAGCGACTGGCAGTTGGTTCCACTTTTTTTATTGCAATATCTAATGACTTGTTGGCGGAAAATATACAAGTATCGTCTGCGTATTGTATAAGATTACAATTAGTATAAAAGTTCATATCATTGACATAGAAACTAAATAATAGAGGTTCAAGAATCGTTATTTTTAAATATATAGCCGGTTTGAAAGTACTGAGTTGAATTTGACTCGTTGTTTTCTATTAAAGGAAAAAATCTCAATTAAACTAGTACGATAAAGGACAAACCAATGCGTTTTAGTTTTTTATTAGTAGGTTATGGTCGATTGAATCAAATTCCTTAGAGAGATCTAGGCATGCAATAGCAACATATTGTTGATCATCCAATGAATTTCGCATGTTCTCTTTTGCCTGTATAAGGGCATTATTCGTTGAACACCTCTTCTAAATCCAAATTGGGTTGCAGAAAGCAGATTATGTTTTTTAATATTCTCGAACATTTGATTAAATATTATTCTTTTAAAAACTTTACTTATTGCTGTTTTGATTGAAATAGGCCGATAATTAAGTGGGCGCGTTTCATCATTTTTTTGTAAAGCGGAGTAACATGTACTTTTTTAAGCAGTCTGAGAATGTTTTGGATTTAATGCATTCATTAAAAATGTAGTTAAGAGGAATGCTAATTGAGTGTGCAGTTTCCTTAAGTATCCATGTGGGAATATTTGACTGGCCACTGGATTTGCCGGATTTCAATTTTTAAAAGCTTTGAGCATTTCATAACTAGTCGTAAATCTAAAGGTAAAATCGGGTGTATAAGGCTTTTCATTTTCAACAAATTTTACATTATCACCAGAATAATTGCTTTTCGTGTATAAATATTTTATAACCATTATAATTGTTTGTGATTTGAGAATTTTAAGATCAAATGTAGAGGACTGCACACTGAAAACATGATCAAAGAACTCAGAAAAATATCAATAATTAAAGAAAAAGTTAGATTTATATATAACAATCATAAACTAAGAACGAAATTGCAATAAAAATCTTCAACTGAAGAAACCAATAAATCAAATATAATTTATCAAATAATATGCACCTGTGGTGAAGATTATATTGGTTTTTCTAGTAGGCAACTATCAAGAAGAATTAAAGAACATGAGACCAGTTCTAATATATCGAATCATCAAATTAAGTGCGGACTACATTTTGAAACAAACATATTACATCAGACATCAAGATCAACTAATTTAAAAATTATTGAGAGTATTTTTTAAAATCCTTGCAACCAAGTTTAAACACAAAAGAAGACTACATTTATAAATTAAACTTGCCACTTTATAATATTTAAAAAATTATAATTATTATTGTAAAATCTAGTAAATTTAGAGGGAATAATATATCTGCATGTTCTTATTAAGGTTAATTTTGTAATCGTTTCATTTAGACTTTTTTGGTCAATTAACTATAAGAATTTTGCATCAATCCATGTCATAAAAAATTTTTTAGACACATTGGGTTACGGTTAGACAATGTGTTTGGTCGCGAGAACACTTACAAAATCACGTCACATCGCTAATTATCACGGGTGGCTACCGAAAAGTAACAGATAACGCGTGACCAATCACATAATCTAACAGTAGTCTTATCGAACTTTTTTAGAGTAAAAATTCTCCTTCCAGGTCAAAAAATGTGTAAATAGAATAATAGAATTTTATTAAAGCTTTTGAACATTTCATTTGGTGTTTGCAAAGAGTAAATTCTATTCCAATTTTACGTTTTAGAATAAAAATTTTAATACATTTTCTTCTTATTTTTCTCATATTTTTATCCAAGATCTAGCTTGATAGGGAATTTTTTGCTTATTAGAATACGTTGTTATAAGTCAATGGTCAGAGAAAAAGAATTCGGAACAAATGTATTTATAAAAAGACACATGGATTTACTAGTGAAATGTTAAAAGCAATATTTAAAAAGTTCAAATTCCAGTCGTCTTTTAACATTATATTTGTTATGGCATAAAGCTCTAATGATTTCATTATCGATTTGTGCAAAGAAATTGCACGAATGGGCTTTTTTGGACAATATGATATATTCAGGAGTTGTTACTATAGTAATTAAGCGAGTTTTGAATGTCAACCCACAGACTTTCAAATGTGTTATTGCTTGAAATGTTTTTCTTAAGTTTAGGTTCAAATTTTTAAAAAATATTGTTTCTTTAAAAATATAAAATTTTAAATTTAGTGAGTCTTCTATAATTACAACTGCAATAAATTTTTTAAAATTGCATTCCACACATGAAAAACCTAGTAAATTCATGAGTTTGCAAACATATATTTTAAGATACATTTCAAATGAATAGCTTCTTAGTTTGAACGACTTCAAAAGTAAAGCAAGTGAAATTTGGTTTCACAACAATTCTATTATGAGTATATATTTTCTTAAATTGTTACACTATTTGACTCAATATATTTTTAATTATAATATCTACTACTTTGTAATTGGTTACTTTATTTTTCATAAGTTACATCAATATATTACTTGGTTGGAATATAATATTATTTGGATTGATTTTCCTAAATGTAATTGTTGAAAACACTGAGGATTTTTTAGCAGCTTATGCGCACATATGCATTTTAAGTTAATATATCTTAAAAATACTTGTAAATCTATTATCATATATTATCTCTAACTGGCTGCAACTGATATAAATTTCCACATAGTAAAATCCTTACAATTTATTACAATAGAAAGGAACCTGCATTTTCAAAAAATTCTTACATATCTGAATGTTTTAAAAAAACTAAAAATAAAAAAATTTAAAGGAATTTATTTGCAAATCAATATTAAAGATACGTAAAATATTTAAAAATTAATCATCTTCTTCTTCCTCTTCCTCCTCGCCTATCTCCTCGGCATCACCAGCTTCTTGGGCTGCACGCGCAGCAGCTTCTTCTTCTACTGTTGGATCAGAAATTTCCATTAAATCATTCTCAAATTCACGCATTGTTGGAGGCTGTAAGGGAGGGCTATAGCCTTCTCCAGGATATTTATGGCCAAATCCAATGTAAAGATTCTCGAAGCGGCGACCATGAGCAAAACTGATTGCCCCAGGCCAAAGATTTGATTTTACCACAACAACTCCACAGTTTTTAATTCTAAGCAATCAATTATTACAGGCTGTTTTGTGATTGAGGTACGATAATGTATGTAACAAAAATGGAAAAAGAAAATCGTAAAGCACTTTTAATTTGATGAGCGATAAAATTTAAAAATGAATATTACTTTAGCAAATAACACACTGGTCTTAACATAATTTGTCATTAAAATTGATATTAAATCAAAAATATACGTGCGAGAGGATGTTCGAAGAATCCAAGGATTTATATTGCTAATGAAAGCGTCTTCGGAGAGCTGCGTCAAAAGCGGTGGACCGATTTCTGGCTCAATGTCTTCATTTTCATTGTGCTCCCGTTGCTCTTCTTCCTCTTCATCCTCAAATTCTTCATTCCGCTGAAATGGATTAACAAAAGTGCAACGACCCTACAATAAGTTTATTAAATATTTTTGAATGCTATATTATTATTTGAGAAAAATGTACAATAACTTTCGTATCCGTCATTACCGTTAAATATAAATTAAAGAGTTGTTTGGATTAAATCCGGAATCATTTGTAACAACTTAGATCGCAAGTTAAACAATAAAATTACTCAATGATATTTCTTAAATAAAATGCCGCAAAAAACATAGAACTTCGCAATAAATTACTCTACGACTAAAGATTAAACATACGTATAATGAATATATCATTAGGAATTTTAACTAAAGTAAATGAAAAAATCCAGAAACTCAAAAGAAATCTGAAGGGAATGATACAAGCTTAAAGCTGAAAATAGCTGTTCATTGAACATAGTCACTCAAGGAAAGCAGCCAGAGCTGAAATAATGTTTCATAAATAAAACCACTACATCGCTAGAATTGAAACAAACACTGAAGCAATTATGTCGAAATGAATTTCGTAATAAATAGACTGCGATACGGTTTTTACAACTTGCAGTTGTTGCTAATAATTAAGTAAGAAATTTTGTGTGCCGTAATAAAAGTCGCTCATCTATAATGAAAAAAGTGAACGCAAACGTATCTGTTAGGCAACAACATTAAACCTTTCTGTAAAAATTTGAAAAACGATAAAATGAATATAGAATAAGGGTGCTAACACGCTTTTGTCACTTATTTCTTATTGATGCTTCTGAAGCAAAGAAAAATCTACCTACTACAATGCAAAAACAAAAGCGCTTAGGTTTTTATGTTTTTGAAATACAGTCTGGAACATAAAGGCCGCACATCGAACATTGTAAATGCATTCAAACATTTAAATCACTAATCATATCACATCCGCGCTAAATTGTCGACAGCTAAACAATTTTTTAGTTCAATTCATTATCTAACCTATCCAACTAAGACTCACAGCAAAATCTGTTTACTCTTGAACACATGGGACATAAAGCTACATAAATCATGTCAGGAAAGAGGTGATCCAAAAATTCCAGTTTGGAATGTCTCAAAAAGCAATAGCGGAGCATTTAATGATCTTAAGATTTACTGTCCGGTGCATTATAGCCGCTTTTAAAACTGAAGGCCAAATTCAATGAGTAAGATCAGTAGGGCACCCACCAAAGTCCACAGAAAGATCCAGGTCCTTATTATGGAGGATGTCAGTAATTTGACCAAAAACGACACCCAGAGAATTAAAAAAAAAGTTGGAATGCTGTTCAGAATTATTCTGCCGTATTTTACGGAAATATGATTTATTTGGGAGACACAGCTGCAAAAAACATCTAAATTCGCATCATACCAAATCGAGATTTGTCTGGAGTCGTGAAAAAATTAACGACCTTGAAAAATACTGGTGCAATGTTGTATTTTCCAGTGAAAGTTGTATACAACTTAAATTGGGATGAGTGCAATTTGCCAGGAGACCTAGGAATCAAGTGTATCGATTCAAGCGGCAATATTTAGCTACAATATCCCTGGTCGACTAAATCAGATATGGTGTTTGGAGCAAAATGGAGTTCTGGAATGCGAGTTCCAGCAAATGTTGATAAAGCGATGGATAGAAAGCAATATATTGACATCTTGATGGCCCATGTACTACCACTGCTGGATCAAGATGACTTTCTGCAGCCAGACAACGCACATTGCCATAAGTCCAAGGAAGTTGCGGAATTAATGAAAAGAGAAAGAGTTATGCTTCTACAAGACTGGTCTCCGAACCTCAATCTAATTGAGAGAGAATGGTGAATAATCAAAAGATTACACATATAAATGATCTATGGCCATCAATAAAAGATTTCTATAAAATTCCAAACGGGTACATTGAAATTTGTAAAATCGATGTCAAAAACGGTACAAGTGATTGTCAAAAATAAAGGATACCCTATTAAATACTAAAAACCCGTGTACTTAATTTGCAGGTGTTTCAGTTATTATTGTTAATAAAATTCAGTTAGTTTATATTTTATATCTTTTGTGCGACTTTTATGTTCAAGGCTGTATATACAAGCTCTATGTTGAGTGGAAATAGTACATTTATTTTTGCCAATAATATTGCAATGAATTTTCACTTTGTCTATTCAAGCTTAAATAAATTGATATTTATTCTCCTGAATACGCTAACCTGCTGAAGAATACATTTTGTATGATGGACCCAGTTTTCTGCTTGACACAACGTCTTCTCACCACCGAATTCGTATTCTTCATTGTCATTAAAGTTGTCTCGTGCATTCATATCATCTTCATCGGCGGCATCTTCCTCATCGTCAAAAATATAATAATCGGCGGCATCTTCCTCATCGTCAAAAATATAATAGTTGATTGGACTAATGTGCGTTGCTGCAGAAATGCGGGCAATTTGTGCACGAAGATAGTTAGATTCATTTCCAGGGAAAATTGGATTTGAAACAATTTGAGCAGATAGATCACCTAAATTTAAATTATCAGAGCAGTGTGTACAACTGAAATTGAAATAGCAAAAAGTCTGGTGGATGTATGAATGTTATTCACTACTTTTATAAATATTAACACGGCCTTAAGGTACTGGCAAACGTAATCCAAAAAATTAAGTAATTAATAGATTAATTTAAAAACCAAACTAAATATAATATGGGAGCTCAACAACATGTCTACAATGATAAAATGATGTTCCTGTTTCTAACAAAACGTGTTCTTTAGGGATATTAAGCAAGATTTATGGCACTAAAGAAATTTTCTCATCCGATTACCAACTCACAGTACATATTAAGCCATCGAGTAAGGAGATCGACTATTTTAAAGGAAAATGTCCTGATGCATGAGCCCTTGATATAACAAATCTTTCTCAAATCAAGATCCTTATATGCATTTAGACTAGTAAAACAATCCGTCCCTTTTTTCTACAACTAAAATGTTTTTGATGTCAAGAGCGCTACGTACTGAGTCATTGAGCGATGTTCTGCCTTCTTTGATTTCTTTATACCAAAGATATATTTAGTCAGTTGAGCTGGACAGGTTTCGGGATACGGATATTACATCTTTGAAAACATATTAGTAACTGGAAGATTACATTTAACCTCCAAAAAACCATATAAACGTAAAGATTCACTACAAATCTCCACTTTGCGACAGATGGATACAGTTAATTCAAAGTACAGTGAGCTAAGCCAAAATGCGACGCGAGAATTAAATATTGATTAATGGAATAATCATATCACGTATGAAAGATACTGTATAAAAAGAATTGCAACTTTGTCAAGACTTGATTGCCTGGTTAATAAGATTTAAAAACAAAAATACGATTCGCACGAAACTAATTCTCCATAAAGTAGATATTTAAAAATTTTTAAAAATGTTGATGAAATCTCTCATCTGCCTACTAAATAATCGCCAGCATTATATTAAATTCAAGTGTGCTTTTTACT
>CABFPE010000138.1:144814-164249 GCA_900660155.1 Hofstenia miamia | reverse complement strand
AATATTGATTAATGGAATAATCATATCACGTATGAAAGATACTGTATAAAAAGAATTGCAACTTTGTCAAGACTTGATTGCCTGGTTAATAAGATTTAAAAACAAAAATACGATTCGCACGAAACTAATTCTCCATAAAGTAGATATTTAAAAATTTTTAAAAATGTTGATGAAATCTCTCATCTGCCTACTAAATAATCGCCAGCATTATATTAAATTCAAGTGTGCTTTTTACTATATTACTGTTCGTATTGTTTTTAACAACACGTTTAGTTAATGTAAATGAATATAACATTTTACAGCACTGGAATGATGATTAAAAGCTTACTTATTGATCAACATTTGCTGAATTTTTTTAACAAGGATATTTTCTGACAGAATCCAATATTAATACTTTTTCTTGAGTCCATCAACAGCCCTGGTTGAACCATCCCAATGAGAAAACCAACATTTTATGAACCTCAGTGCATCAAAACTTAAACCAGTTTCATTATTCATAAGTCTTACATTAAAAACACTTTATTGCGAAGAATAATCAGAATAGAGTTTAAAAGGCACAGTGGAATGCCGAACTCAAACCGATTTGTAATTAAATTCTCATGGAAGCGCTTGCACCCTTCCATAAGCACTAATTTCTCAATAGATGTGGTTGATTAAACACCCCATTAGCTAAATTGGGTCTGTTACCTAGGTTAAAAATTCTAGGTAGGTCACTTATGATAATTAAGTGGGTATACCATCTCGAAATCCAAACTTAGCTTGAGGAAGCGTGAAATGCTTTAACATGCTTCTCGTATGATTCGTGTTCAAAAATGTTTACTTTTTTTACAGAAATTATTTTATATTTGCAACGACAAAAAGCTTATCGTGGAAATAGACTAAAATATTTGAATAATGATGGACTATTATGAAAAATAAATAGTGGACGACTTCTCTTTATCGACTACATTTTGAAAAATTTAAATGGAAACTTACAGATATTTTGTAACAATCTTTAATGAATTAGTGTAGTACATCATTTCCAGTAATTCACAAGAACGAATTACATGACATGTTTATATATAATTTGTTACATTTTCATTCTGCAGGGTAATAGAAATTTAAAAAATTATAGGAAAATCTGAAAGGTTTATCGAATGGCAAAAAGCTTTTGTTCATAGAAGAGTATAACCTGTGAAATACTTTCGTATTAGTCTTGCAACTTGTATTTGCTGAGGTGTGCAAGAAGGTAGTTTAGTCCAAGAGTCCGATAAAGAATTTGTAACAAAGTAAACATATTTATTAACACCAGATCCACGCTCTTCTTTTGGAACCTAAAACATACATAAACTGTAATAATCTCGCGCGGTTGCAAAATATAATGCTTAACAATAAATTATCATCATAATAAAAAAGAGAATACCAAAGGTGGAGGTTTCCAATCCGATTTTGGTAAGTGATCTACTTCTTCATCAGACTCTTCTTCTTTTTCTTCAACCACTTCGTCCTTTTCTTCAGACACATTATCAGCTTCCTCCGAGTCATCCTCCATTTCACCTTCTTTAAATTCAGCTTCTACAATGTAGTAGTCTTTGATAAGTCCAAAAATCTAAATATAGTTATGATTCATTGTATGAATTTGAATAAATATATGGGGGTAATGCATTAGTTATAAGGAATTAACGTTTTATAACGCCAAAACGTGAATTAAACATCAACTTTACATATTTATCAATTTCAAAGTATTAAAGGGAAGCATGATAAACTGGTATTATCATAGACCAATTAAAAGAACTTTATTTTCGAAATTGGAATTGCAGAGAACAGAAATTATAAGAAATACGAAAATAATTGTGCATTACCTTTCCCCAAAACCGCAATTTGTTGACTGGTTGAGAATCACCTAATCGCTTCATACTAAGAGATAGTAAGCATTCCTCGTGAGCATTTAAACCCAAGCCTGACTCATGCCAAATTTTCCAAATGGAAGATAGGTTTGGTATCACACTTTGAATATCCTCTTCACCAGCTTCCCCAGCCGCTTCATCTTCGTCAAAGGAAAATAGCTTCACTCTCTCAGTAAATAATTCATCCTATGATCAAATTCAAAACTGCATCATCAATGTTTAAAGTAGTCAGCCATGTCATAATATAATTCAAAAGAGTGTTAGTATCGAAATTTTTCAAAAGCATATAGTACGACATGCAATAAATACATTCTTATACATTACTCACTGCTTTTTCATGCCAGCCTCGCAGTTGCGCAACTCGGAGAATTAGGCTCATTTCCATAGAAAAAAGTAGCCAGCAATGATCTACTAAATAGGTCATGGACAAGGGCGTTTTTAGACGGGGTTAGCACTTGTTGACCCTTTCAAATTATCAACATACATATTTTCCGAAATTTTCATCACCATTCAAAACTGGTTGATTGTCTACTTATAACTCATCTCTTTAACAGCTCTTAGTCATTTAAAAGTTGTTTTTCCAAAATGAAGTTATTTAAAACGCATTTATTAAATTCTATATAACATCTAATCGATTGAACATTTCCGTGCTTTCTATTGAGAAAATACTAGCCAAAGAAATGGATTAGAATTCTTTGCATCCAAATTAGTACAAATCTGGCTCATTTTGCAAGTTCTTACTAAAAAATTCTCCGTTTACTAAACCAATGTTGGGAATGGTAGAAATTCAAAAATAAAATATACACACTTAAATAGAAAAACCGAAATTGAGTTGTAGAGGAAATATAAGATATGAATGTAAAATATTTATTAACACATTTTTGAAAGTTCTATAGCATTCACTGCATTTGGGTTTATTTGCGAGCAATGTTGTTTAATTCGCAAGACAGTTTTTTTTTAATTCCGATCGAGTTTCTGTACCATTTAGCGTGGTCGAAACTTGGCCTAGCTTGTGTCCATCTATAATACAACAGTGGCAGAATTAATCTGCAATAATTCTAGTTGGGTTTGCATAAATATTCATAATAAATCTATTCTTCATTTTAGAAAATAATGTTGTTGTCTTACATGAAGTGGCGGCGCATGCGGGGGCAGTGCCCCCTAAAATTGAAATTTCAGAAAAAACCTCCCTAAGTTTTATAACTTAAGCAGTAAAGTATTCTTAATTAGTTAGTATGTTAGGCCAAATATATACCTTGCTCCCTAGTGGAAATTCGTTCCGCCACCACTGCTTACATGTTTCAGTTTTTGTATAAATAAATGGGCAACCAAGTTCTGTAATTCAAATTCAATCGTAATGCTTCAAAATAATAATAATAATGAAAGATACCGGGAGGAGTCACACAGGATGAAGTACGACAAGATGGAAGAGTAGTCAAAGTGAGACAAAGGAACATCGAAGAGGAAAGACATCAAAGATTTCTTGAAGGTCCTGGGCGAGGAAAAAAATCAATGGCAGTAGGACGATTAAGAGTCAGTAAGAAATTAGCAGAAGCACAAAGACGATTGAAAAACGAGTGAAGGGTGCGATGTTTCTTGAGACGACAAGCAGAGAAGGTGACAGCACCATCAGCGCGAGTAGAGTGGGAGTTAGAGAACGAGATAAAATCAAATGGATCAAGGTCTAACTTTTGACAGAGGTCTAACGATTGACAGGAGGAGATCACAGGCATGAAAGTAGAGTGACAGTGGGAGAGTCGAGAATTCCAGCAGAGCGTCTTTATAGGCCAAAGGGGAAATCTATTTAAAAGCGCGTTTCTAGAAACGGTCCATGGAGTGGAACAAAGCACGAGAAGGCCACCAACAGGGAGATGCGTAGAGAAGAATGGCGCGAGGAATGGACTTTAACAAAGAGAGTTTCACAGCGGGCGAGGAATTAAAAGAAATATTGCGGAAAAGGGCAAATAGCGAGGAATTAGCTTTGCGGAGACGCAAAGACACATGTCCAGTCCAATTTAAATTTGCAGCAACTTGAACTCCAAGATGAATGTGATGAGGAGAAAAGTTCATAGGTAGAGGCAAATCAGAAGAGGGAGCCACAGAAAAGGAAATAGCACATGTTTGGTATCGCTAAAATCAAGATGGTTGACAGAGGACCAAGTAGACAAATGCTCAAGATCAGAAGAAATGTTAGAAGCAAAAAACCTGCCAAAATAAATCGCAGTGTCGTCGACATACAACAGGCAAGACGAGTTGAAAACCGAATGAGGGAGGTCGTTAATGGCAACAAGGAAGACAAGAACAGCAAACACCGAGCCTTGAGGGGCACTGCTAGTAACGAGGACAGGAGAAGAGATAGACGAGTTGATTTTGACACATTGGTGGCGATTGGTCAGGTAAGACTGGAACAGGTCGATGAAATCTGCATCAAAACCAAATAAACGTAACTTGTCAAGCAGAATGGAATGAGGGAGGCGATCAAACGCTTTTGAGATGTCAAGAAAGATAATACAACCAGGATCATTAAAATCAGAGTGAAAGTACCAGTTTTCGATCAGAGTGAGTAAGTTAGTAATCGTAGAGCGATCAGGCAGGTTGCCATGCTGAGAAGAAGAGATGAGGTGACGAATTTTTGGGATTGCATAACGAAAAACAAGGCGTTCAAAGATGATTGACATTCGAGATATAATAGCTATTGGGCGGTAGGACATGACCTGTGAGGAGGGAAGCTGATTGGATTTTAACAGCGGAGAAATCCAAGATGTCTTTCAGCAGGCGGGATAGCGCTTAGAGGTGCAAATTAAGGACTAAAGATGCTTTAAATTGAGGGAAAGCGCGGAGGAGGTTTCATGAATTACAAAGGAAGGGATACCGTCAGGATAACAAGGACCAAACAATTTGCAAGATTTAAGCATGAGAGAAATATCATGGGCGCTAAAGTCAATATCACAAAGTCGGAGGCAACAGGCGGACCAGGGCACATGGAGACAGGTTCAGAGAAGTTAGAGGCAAACTACGCATTGAACAGATCAGCTTTCTCCAGGTCAGAGTGAGCAGAAAGAAGATTCCATCTCAAATTGGGGAGCTCAGGCTTGGAATGAAGAGAACGCAGGAAGGAATAAGAGTCTTGAAGAGAACCGGATGAGATGCTAGACAGAAAAGAGACTGTCAAGTTCCATAGAATTGATAACATCTTCTGTGAGAGAAGCAAGCTTCGGGGAAGCAGTGGTACCAAAATCGCGTTTTTAATACTCCAATTAATTCAAGGACTCCACAGTAAGGGACGAGAAATAGAAAGGAAGAGAGGAAGAGAAGCACGCTTTTTCCGCTGATGAGGAACAAAAGAAGAAATAACTTTGTGTAAGAAGGTGAACCAATCATCAACTGTGAAGGAATCACTAAAAACGCGGAGCGAAGATGAGAGAGCAGCATTAAATCGAACATATTGTGGATCAGCTGGATAAGCAGATGGAGAGGTAGAGTTGATAGACAGATTGAAACGGACGAATGAGTGATCAGACATCTTAGCAGGAACAGGGCATACAGATATGTCGAATATGTAATTGGGGTGAGAGCACAGAATCAAATCAAGCAAGGAGGAGTTGGAAGTAGGAGAAAATACAAGTTGTTCAAAAGAATAGCAGGCAAAAACTTCTAAAAGAGCAGACTCATAGGTGTCAGTAGAGTCGAGTGCATTCCAGCAGACATTAGGAAGATTGAAGTCACCACAAACAAGAAAATGAGGATGAATGGAAAAGCCAAGGTGACGAGAGAGGAAGATAGACTGGTCATGAAGAGACTCTAACATAGATGATAAATCCGCAATGGGAATGCGAAAGGCACTTTTCGAAGGAGGGTTGTAAATGCAGAGCAGAGAAACAATATGGTCACTGAGAACAACAGCACAGCCACAACAGAAATCGAAGGATAATGAATTGAAAGAGATGGGACGGATGTCAAGGTTAGGAAGACGTGAAGCAATGAGAACACCTCCATGGCGACAACTGGAATGATCCATACGAGAAAGAACTTTAAGAGTAGAGTTGTGAAAAACAACACTGTCAGCAACGGCGGGATCAAGATAGGTTTCAGTGATAAAAATTAAGTCAACAGGAGACTGCAAGAAGAAGTTGTAAAAACTGAGATGACGCTTCAAAGATACAAGACTGTGGGCATTGACAAGCAATAAGAAAAAGCCAGAGTTACAGGGGGGATTAGAGTGAGATAGTCAGTCACAGCGAGGCGCATTACGGTTCAGGGACGAAGGCCAAAAGATTTGTGCTCATCGTCAGAGAGGTGGTAGTAACGAATCAATATGCCTTCAGACCACACATCAGGATTCATGAGTGCAAGATGAGACTCTTGATCTCAGACAACATGGAAGGATACAAATGGAGAGTCAGGACGTGGAGGGATGGAAAGAACATTATTGTCAAATTGTAAACAGGAGGAACGAAGGTGATCAGCAACATCTGAGGTAGACACAGAGACAGCAATAAGGCCAATATAGATATGCACTTTGCGGGGAGGCCTCGTAAGTGAACTAATTGGAACAACAGGGAGACAGCAGGAAGCACTAGAACCAAAAACTGGACGAGGACGATTACGGATAGTAGACGAAGGGATAGACTGCTGAGGAGGTTGCGGTAGAACAGAAGGAGGAGCAAGTAAGGGTGTGAAACTTGGAGCATGATATTGGGGAGAGATGAGACAGAACGTGAGGCAGCAGCACTGTAGGAGAACATTTGGGATTGTAGTGAGGAAACATTGGAAGAAAGCTTTGTGAGAGATTCAGACAAGGAAGATATGACACCCGGACTATCATTGGAGGACGGGAGCGAGGCAAAGAGAAAGAAGTGACGGCTTGGCGCAGCAACTAAATGATGGCGTCTTTTCTTCAGACCACCACAAATTGTCATTGTTATTCTTACATATATATATGTTAATTGTGAGCTTATTTTTACTCATTTGAAAAATTTTTCTAGACATAACCAGATCAAAAGCTATATTAGAACTAAGGTTAATATTTCCAAGTATTTATTTTCAAATGAACTTCATTAACTTTCCACCCACAACGAAGCATCACAGAAAATTTGCTCTACCAGAGTCACAATAGCATTCAATCCACAAAATTTTGCATAATAAATAATTTTCTGCAGGCGATAGCTTAGATTAACAGATGAAGACTATATCCAGGGAAATCTTATAAGTTTTAAATTGGCCTTTAACTAGCCCGTCCCTTTCTAAATACTAGAAACGCCCTTGGTCATGGACGAAAGTTTTGTAAAATGAAATTAAAGAACGTGCTATGTGTAAATATATCATGGCTAATAGCTGCAAAGTATATAAAGAGTTTAGAGCAAATATTATAAATTGGGTTCACTATGCATTAGCAAATTTAAAATTTCAAAAACGATTTACAATATAAACAAGTAGTAATGTATTAATTTTTCTTATTGAATCGAGCATTTCTTGTAGACTTGAAAAATGCAAGTGCACTACACAGATGAAAACGCATTGTTGAATCAATAAAAGCAACACACTATTTATATAATTGAATAATTATTTCCAAATGAGCCAAAATCTTAATAGCTAACCGATAAAAACCATATAATCATTAATTGAACCCAATCAGTTTGCACATACCGTTTTCATAAAGAGCTTTTCTTCCGAAGATAGATCAGTTGCATTTACATCTCAAGATATTCTATCGTAATTAGCGAATTTCCCAAGCCAATAATTCACTTCAAAACTTATTAAATGGCTATGACAAGCACTAGCACCCCATGTAAGATAAAATTCAAATATAGAGTAACTATGTATAAAAAACAAGCTAGTGCGATTGCAAAATATTAATGAACTCAGATGTGAACAATAACATGTATTGTTAAAACAAGAATTCTGACAGAAATATAAATTTAACACAATCGACGTGCTATTATATTAATGCAAGTGTTTTGCGAGCTTTTCAATTGCGCGATGCTGCATGACTTATAATGAAAGCAATCATGCTCATTGCTATTACTATTTGTAAACGTGTGTCTTTGATTAAGCAATCACGAAATGAAAATAATAAAAATATATTTAATATTTATCAAACACACAAAGAGAAACCAAAAATGTTAAATTCAAACGGGCATTAAGTGAGTTTCACACGTTACTTACATTTTATTCTAAAAGATTAGCTATTAATATCGTTCTAAATTCTTATTAAGCTTAAATCGAGAACGCTACTATTCCATAAAAAATTTATGAACTAACTAACCATGCATTTATACATGTTAACTATAAGTAAATTACCAATTTGTGCTGACTTTTTTGAAAAATAAATAGTAGAAATTCATTGTAATAGGCATGATATACTAAGTATTACAAAATAATCATCTTGCCATGTGAAAACAAATTGTATCCGGATATATCACAGATGTATATGTACTGGTTTACACTACTACTATTTGGAATAGTGAGTACGATTTCGCTAAATAAAGGGTTATGTTTTATCCCATCTGTATAAACTAAAATCACAAAAAAACCACTGAACGTATTGGAAATCGAAATAGATGGTCTTTCTCAATGCGTTTAACTCAGGAATCAAACCCTCGGCTTTATGAAGTTCTCTCTTTAAAAGTACAAACACACCGACAAAACCATTTTCTTAAAAATGATAAAATGTTCCTTATGTTGGCAGTAAACAATACAATTAATTTATGAAGTTTCCCATCTTGTGAATGAATAATGCTCAACAAAATTTAGCGAAATATTTAAACACTATAACAATTTCAATATGCAATGTTTACTAACACTGCATTAAGTCAAAGTCTAAAGGTTTTTTTTTACTATCTAACCTCTTATGGTCCATATTTCAAGTTTATTCATAGCAAAAAGGCGTTATTTTACTTTAGAGGACCCACTTGGAATGACGTCATAAAATAATAATAAGCCCAATCTCTTACCCAAAACTTAAACGTCTTGCAAAAAACAATTAACATGATGAAATGCAATGCAATTTCAATGGTTGGGGTGTAGGGTTAGGGTTAAGGTTAGAGTTTATTACCTATTGTATTACGTCACTTGAGCTGGGTCCTCCAAAGTAAAATAACGCCCCAAGTTCTCTATCAATGGAAAAGTTACTCAAACACAAAACAGCACTGTCTTTTCAGAAATCAATGGTATTTACAGTAGAACAAGGGCCATATCTAATTAGTTTGTAAAAACCAACTATTTCAACAAATCGAAGTAGTGACCCGCTTACAAACAAAAATGTTTCATCCGTTAGAACACAATTTTTCTATTCTGGAAACAAAATGGTTGATATTATAATGGATGCTATTGCAGATCGTAAAGATGGTTTCAATGGATCATTTAATCATAAGTATTTATTAAATGTAATCAAACCGATTGTCATACCGTCTGAAAAGAATTTCATTCAGTATCATAGTAAATCACATTGTAGTAGTAGTTAGATTATTACAATATAATAAAAAAACTAGTTGAAGAAAGTAGCAAACACAACTTTCTAAGATCGATCTGAAATCAGTCAAGTGGGAGAAATAATACTTCAAATACTCTAATTATTTTATAGAAATTGATTTTCATAACTGTGCTATGCTGAATATTTTACAAAGTTGAAATTTAAATACATTATAAAATTTGCACATAATTCATAAATACCTTTATCTTCAAATAATCTTCGTCATCAACTATCTTTGAAACTCCTTTTAAAGAACAACTTATGTGTTCAATAATATCAATAGCATTGTTTGGCTGCTCAGTTAAAATTTTATCTATTATATGTTTTAAATGATCATAAAAATTTATTCCACTTCTCTCGTGTTTTAGGGATTTCAAATATTGTACGGCATTCTCAAGATTACTGTCCATTTTGTATAAACTATGTTGCCAAGGAATCAAATTGAAAATGGGGGATATTCACGAAATTTTAAATTTCTTTGAATTGGGCTAATTTTGTTGTTTGTATATATTTGCGTGATATTTACAACAAAGTGTACCAGACCCTGAAATTGATTAGTTTTTCTTTAATTTGAATTATATTTTCACAATCCCATTACTCAAATTTCATTTCTATGACGTCACTAAAGTGTAAACAAGTTTGATAACATGTATAGTATAAAGTAAAAGATATTGAAATGAACATGTTATCAAATTTGTTTACACTGAACTGATGTCATAAAAATGATATTTGGGTAATGGGATTGTGAAAATAAAAATCAAATTAAAGATAAACTAATAAATTTCAGGGTCTGGTACACCTTTTTTTGTAAATATCACGCAAATATATACAAAATTAGCCCATTTCAAAAAAATTTAAAATTTCGTGAATATCCCCCATTGTATATAAAATAACGGTTGGTACTTTTTATAAACATACGAAATCTTGAAACCGACATAGGGAAACTGGGATCGACATAGCAAATAGTTGTGACAATATGAACAAAAAATTAGCATGAATTAGGTATACGTATCAATTATATCAAAAGAGACATCAAAATTTTGTTTTAGCAGTTGTTTATTGAGTTGTAATCTAGACTAAATGATAAAATATTATACTTGATTCCATAAAAAGAACTCAGATATATATTTTAATGTACATTTGAGAAAATTTAAAGTGACCCATCTAATGTTATTAATCTTCATACCTCATTCATGCTAAATTTTTGTTCATAGAGTCACAACAATTTGCTATGTCAATCTCAAGGTTCCCTATGTCGGTTTCAAGATTTCGTATGTTGATAAAAAAATACCAACCTAAAAGAATTATTAATTTTGCAACTAGAAAATATTTTAAATTTTTTTATTTAATATTTTGGTAAATGTTCTTAGTCTTAGCAAAAACATTTAATTAACTATGTAAATGTGATTACGTTTCTTTGTATATTGTTTAAATTTAAGATGAGTAAACCTTAAAATATGTAACGGATGGTCAAGTTTTTGAAACATTAGAAATTAAGGCATTCGATATTTTGTTAATCTTATTTTTGGTCAACAAAGAATGTTTTTTTACTTTTATACAAATGTGCATTGAAGTTGAGCTTATGTTGACAATGAGTTCTTGTTTTGAAACTCTTCGCGTAAATCTGAATTATGCCTTTATCAAGTTTGTTGTAGCGAATTACAAATACCATTTATTTTGTAAGCTAGCTGCTTTAGTTCGAATATGTGTTAATTTAGCATCGCAATCAGCATTGTTCATTTTTTAAAAAGTTGGCAAATGATTTTAATAATAGTTGAAAATTTATTTACAATAAACGTTTATTCTGTTTTAGACATGGAATCATATGATCAGTCCCTCGATGCTATCATATCGGCAAAAAAGAAAGCGCGTGCACGTGGTAGAGGTCGAGGAAGAGGAAGTCGGTTCCAAAGAAATACTCTTGGTTTAAAGAAACGCTCACCTTTCCGTGCACGTGGATTCCCAAATCGTCGTTCAAATCCAGGAAATATTAATGTAAAATGGCAGCATGATATGTTTCTAGGTGGCAGTAACAGAACTTCTTCAGGTGGCACAAAATTGCAAATTTCAAATTTGGATTTTGGGGTTTCAGATGCTGATATCGAAGAATTATTCTCAGAGTTCGGATTTCTAAAGCGTTTTGGTGTTAATTATGACAGTACTGGCAGATCTCGTGGTATAGCTGAAGTTGTTTATGGTAGTGCAGGCAGCGCAAAGACTGCATATAACACATATAACGGTGTTCCATTGGATGGAAGACCTATGAAAATTGAATTAGTTGGTTCTCAAGCAAAATCTGATACTTTCAAACCAATTCGATTAAGAGGCCGAGGGGGTCGTGGTGGTCGTCGAGGAAGCGGAAGAGGTCGTGGTGGTTGGGTTGGTAGAAAACAAGCTTTGCCTACAGCCGATGAATTAAATGCTGACCTAGATGCATACAACACAAACAGTTAATTTTATCAATTGCCAACATTTTAGCTTGTTCTGTTACTCAACAACAAAACATGTCATTGTTTTGCTTTATATTCGTTTGTCAGTGAAAAATTTTTGATGATAAATGTTTTTGGGTTAACACCTCCTTCCTTATTTTTTGTTGGCATTTGGTTCAACTCATAATCAACCACATTGGAATTTGCAATTGGTTAATTGTTTATTATTAACAA
The DNA here is from genome assembly GCA_900660155.1 of Hofstenia miamia. NCBI lineage: Eukaryota > Metazoa > Xenacoelomorpha > Acoela > Hofsteniidae > Hofstenia > Hofstenia miamia. Next base: position 152,229 of record CABFPE010000138.1, on the reverse strand, counting down.
ATTTTAAAATTATACATAGATTTCGTTTTTCAGAATTTTAATTGCCTTCTTTTACAATTATTAAATGTAATAAGATTATACTCCAAGACATGAAAGATGAATATTTTGAATGCTAAGCTTTACATGTTGATTCAACTGATGAAAGTGAAGATAATGCCTCTACTCCAATAGCTCTGTCATTGCGATTCAATCAATTTAAAGCAACTTGTTTCAAGTAAAAAGACTTCTATATTTGCTATAACTACAAAAATATTTTTTTTCAATTTATTATAATATTTGACTGAATATTAAAAATATTCTTTAATTGTTTTCCATTCATCTTTATATTACGTTTTATGATTGTAATTTATACCTTTCAGATAGTTAATCTTAAAATAACTAGAACTAATCGAACTTCATTTCTTTTTAAGAAACGTATGCCACATAATACGGATGTAACATTCAATTAAGTTTTTCGTTATTAACCATTTTTTACGTTGTGCTTTAAATTTTTATTGCATTAAATTAACATTGTTTTTGACTAATTTACATTGACTATTACCATGTGTTAATGAGATTTTACATTGTATTGCCCAACATTCACCTTTATTGTATTAATATTGATGAGGTAGTCTGATTTAATGATGCAAATTGAATCCAAAATATAAATCTCTTCAAGATCTAGGTTTTCAGTTTTGGAGTTATTTCATTCAATACCGTAATGGTCTTATCAAAAGTTATTTTCTTTAATCAATTCTTTCACATTATCATCATTAAATATTTTAATTCCATTGAAACAACGGTTTTTTCATATGTATGTTTTTAAACTAGTATAAGAAAAGTTGTTGTCTATGAAGCTGCTCAATCTTGGCAATTGTTTCACGAAGAAATACTTCAGAAGTTGTCATTTAATATGAAGAGCAATTTCCTTTTTCTTTTGCACCATGTGTTTAAATTATTAACACTAGAACACCCACCCAATTTCTATTCCTGAAACAGCCGAGGGGTCAAATTTGACGAATTATGTAATAAAATATTTAGGTAATTATGATAGTTTATGGTTTAGGCTGGTACATATTAGGTATAAAACATGCGTTTCATGAAAATATTTACACTTTGAAACATTGATCGCAGGTTATGTAGTTATTTTTTATTATTTCACCAATGCAGTATGTTCCGCATAATGTTTTTCCACAATATTTGCAAATAATACTTGTTCTTGCATCCTGTTTTAATGCATTTCTGACGTTTCTGTGGTGGTGCATGATCCTCCTGATCGCAGGAATCTTCCTGATGTTTTACGGGTGTCTTGTTATATTGCTCATTGATAGATTTTGGACACGTGCCAGAATGAAACCCTTTCTTGTGATATTGCTACCTGAAGCTTCTTTATAGATTATCCAAGCGTTCAAGGCAACCATATCCAGCAAATTCTCCCAAACCGCCATTGTCCATCTTCTTGAATCACCTCTTGTAGGATACCGTCGTAGCATGGCATCTGCACAATCCACGCTGCATTTAGTCTTATTGAAGAATTTAATAATGGACGGCTTACTTTTAGCATCATCATCAAGTCGGGGATTTATATGCATCGCTGAAAACATGTAAACATTTTTATTCTTTTTGCATTGATATTTGCACAAGAGAATTTTCTTCTTGATAACAAAAGTTACTTTCGTACTGTGAAGTTTTACTTTCAATCAGATTTTTCGCCACTCCCTTACTATTTGGTCTTATTGTTCCTACAAGATTTGTCTTCTTTGACACTAAATATTCGGCCAAGGATATGTTTGTAAAAAAATTGTCAGTTATGTTGTATCCTTTTGTTAAATAGTTGCTTACAGAGCTTTTCCACGTCATAATTTGCTAGGAGCTTTCCGTTTCTGTCAGCGATTTCATTTTATCCGAGATATGGTGAAAAATTGTATATATATTTTGTTTCATTATCCGTGAGAATCCAAAATTTTAACCTAAATTTATCAGGTTTAGAGGGCATGAATAATATAAAAGGACATTTTACTGGCATGAGCTGTTCGTCCATTGTAAGACAATAATGGGGTGCACATATGCATTTTGTATATGTGCAAATAGATTCTGTCTTTGATTCTGGTGCTTCGTGATTGTCATCAAAACGAATGTATTTTTTTATTCTAACAAATTCTGTGCGACTCATGATTTTGTTTATAAGAAGAATGCCACATTGTTTTGACCATAAATCAACGCTATGTTTTTCCCATATACTCAGATCGTCATATTCACTTTCATACTTGGTAGTACATTTATGAACATGTCGCAAAATATTTTCAGACATAAATGTGCGCCAAGCATGTAATTCAGTATTAATTTTAGCTTTGCCACACTGCTTGATACCACAATTTTCATAGAATATTAGATGAGAAGATGCCCTTCCTGTGACCAAGTTATTGACGTTATTAACATTTAGAAAATTCCATCCATTCCCATTTGATTTCGTAGGTGAAGTTGCATTTTGTGGAAAATTGAATACATGATCCTCACTAGGCCTTTTGTCAATAATACCACTTTCACATTCCGAATTACTTGAAGACTGTGAGTCACACATCTGACCAATACTAATTTCACCACTATCTCAATCACATAATTTAACATTGTGAAGTTGACTGATGACCTCTAGCTGCTTTCCATTTTGTTCTTATTCATAATTTGTAGGTAACAATTTGAACAGCCAATATAATAAAATTCAAAAACTTTACTGAATCATAGAAATTGGTTCCAAATTTCCATAAAATAGAATGCACATACGCATTCTGATAGACATAATTACTAAATAATATTGGAATTCAAATTTATGAATTTTTCATAGATTTCATGAGCCTAATAGAAATTACTAAGCATACGTACCTATTTCCATAGAATAACCGACTATCTATAGAGTTTATTTTAAGACCGTATTGATTTTGTTATAACGTCAAAATTACTGATGGCGTAAAATTCCTGAAGAGCAAAAACAAATCGAATATTGCCTGTTAAAAGATAAGGTATACATTTTTGCCTAATTGAAAAAATATGAAAGCATAAAGTTAATAAAAATAATTTTAAATGAGAACCAATATAATATTTAATTTTAATATGGAATTTAATTTTAGACAGTTAATTATAAATTTCGTCAAAATTGACGTCTTGGCTTTTCTAGTGGTAAGGCTATTATGCTTAAATCAATTTTCCATGAAAATTCATTGGCAGGCAAATAAAACAATGTTCATTATGTTTAAAGCAAATAAGCAACTGTTTTGTCAATTGTGTTTAGCTAGCGCATATTGGTGTAATCCTTAAAAAGCCGCAATCATGCATTACAGTTAATTCAATACTTAATATGTGGTTTAAAAGGCTTTTTAAGCACAGGAAGAGTATTGAACATTTCATTAGAAATTGGAACTTTAATATTCGATTTGTTTTTGCTCTTCAGGAATTTTACGCCATCAGTAATTGTAAATGTTTATCTGTAAAAACTATTATCTTAATAAATTTAAGATAAGAATAAGTGCTATATTCAGAAAGATACTATGTCTATTGCGGAGCTCCGGGCTTTAATGGATTAAAATATAGTTACAAAACATGTAGGGTAGTGTTTGACCTATCAAACGGAAAAAAATAATCTGTTTTATATTTTGAACATTATATTAACGAATTTTAAATTTTATAATTTAGACCGTAAAAGTCATCTTAGTTAGCAAGTTAGGTAATAAATGTCCCCTAACCAAAATTCGTTCAGCCGCCACTGTTAGTACAGTGTGATTAAATATTTTAATGTAAATGCTAGATTTTATTTAGTGGAGCTCTAATTTGCGGCTGTATTTTTGCACACTTTTTCATGAAATTATTTTACTAAGTAGTAAGGGACTATAGATGGATTTGGTAGTTTTACATAGAGTAGTGTTCACATAAAGTTAAATTTAATGAAAATACGAATTGCTAAATAAATTGTGTTTTGCTAATAGTCATCCAACAAATACACTTATTTATTTAGTAGGTATATATCATTTTGTGTAGGTCAATGTGGTCTTCTGTCCTAGGCTCTTTATTAAGTAGGAACCATAGGACTAAATGCCATTTCGAAATTTACCAACAGAAATTTGATGAAAGCTCTGACTAGATAATTACTAAAATGATTGTTCACAGCAGTGACGGCGCTAGGGTTTAACAGGATCGGAAGAAAAAATTCAGACTGGGCAGGGCAAGTAGCATAGCTACTACTTAAACTAAAAAGCCAAAACTTTCAAAAGTACAGTGTACCCTCGGTTAACCGCCAATTTTTTCGTGCCCCATGCGTTTTGAGAGTAGAAATAACGCCATCCGCCATGAATTTTAGTTTTCCGTGCGTAGCAAACCGCCCTAGATTATCCGCCACTATGTCCAAAAACGACTCTTAGCGATCAGGGATGGGTAAAAAATAATTTATTGGAAAATAATTGCAATAATTATTAATAAAAACGTCAGAAAAAGACCTTGCAAACCTTAGAAGTCTTTGGGACATTCTCGTGTACACTGTGCACAACACACATCAAGTCTGCATTGGAAACAGTCGGATAATATGCTGTAATTATCAAAATTCTCTAATTAGTAAATTATTTGGAACCAATATGTTTTTGATAGTTGAAGATAGAACAAAAAAAGCTTTACAAAAATGCTCAATATAGCTAAGCAATCTGATCAAAACTTGCAAAGTAGTCGTTGTCTAAATGTATGTATGTTTCTAAGGACACAAACCCTCTTTACAAGAAGATTTATATCTCAAAGCGGAAGAGTGCTACGGCCAACACGGTAGATAATATACAGCCTTTTACGATCTGGTAAACAAGAATTCCAGTGTCCACATTTCAACACCGCAAAACATTCGTGATACCAGCCTCAGAAGCCGAGTCTGTGCCCAACTCCTCCACGACAGGACAATTTGTTTCTGAAAATATTACTTTTTAGAAGAAGCTGCTGTTAAAGCAGTTGTGGTCCCGAAAGAAACAAGACTTAAACTCATCTAGACTCTTAATCATCTGTACAGATAAGTTGCATACTTTGTAAATTCGAAAAGGTCAAGTTTGAGAATAAATTTCTGAACCATTAAACGTCGGTGTTCTCTTGTCTTAACTTAGAGAAAATATCTCTCATCAAGTCGCGAATATCAAATTGTGGTGTCCGTCAAAGCCGGTCAAAATTCTAGAAAAATAGACTGGTTGAGAAAAAGCAAAATCCTGACCGGTTCCAATTGTAAAGTTTCCCACTACAAGTTATTAACAAGAGCTATTGAATAAATTTATAATGTAATAATCCTGGTTAAAGGTTACGATGTACTCGCTCAAAAATAACAGTTTTTTTTTAAATTTACTGCAATTTTGATAATTTATAACTGTTAAAATAATTATTCTAATGAAAGTAAGTACATAAAAATACATCGTTTAATATTTAACCAATTTCATGTACAGACTGGTTAAAAAGTCAAGCAAGGTTTAAATTGTTTAGCATTTTTTAATTTTCAACTGTTTTCAAAAGTTCAATGCACCAAAATGTGCAGAATACCACAGGGTTATCGTATATTGATTTTTTTGCCACAATGTTTTCCGTTGCAATTGCGTTTATTGCGATAAACTTGTTTTTAATTTGCACTTAATTTCCCATTTGTTTTTTAACGGTACTAAGATCATAAGCACTCATAAAATTAGAAGAATACACAAACTTTATTAATTACAAAAACTCTTAACTTAAAAGAATGCAAATGTGATGAGTAGACGTATTCTCTTAATTTGACAACCGTTTACTGTCAAAACTGCCATGCAATATTCCAAAGTAGTCTCAACCGATTTCCGTAGCAATTTTTGTAGTAAATCATGAACTTCATCAATAAAGATTTGTATCAATTTTTATATAGTCGATGTATTACGTCAATAAACAGAATTTCAAATATTCTTAGAGGAAATATTCGGAGGGGTTTAAATATTTGCATTACAACAAAAACGTATTCGGCAAAAGTTATCTGCATGTGATGCGACACAAATGACAAAATCCCATGGTACCTATTGAGAATCTTTTGGTGTATTGCAAAAATAGTAGAAAATTAAAACAATGCGAGACAATTTAAAACTTGCGTGACTATGTAGCCAACCTATAAATACATGTATATATATATATATATATATGTATATATATATATATATACACAGGGTGATTATCTTCCCGCCAGATTTTCTGGCATGTTTGTTTAAACATTGCACAAAAGACAACTTAAAACGAATTTGATTGGGCAAGCGCCCTATTATGTCTGCAAATGTGCGCGTGTGTAAGTTTGTCACGTGATCTTCGCTCACTTTACATATTGTAAGTTTATCACATACACTTTGTTCATTGCATATCATAAATTATAGAGATTTCACCAATAAAGAAATTGCAACAATTGTTGCATTTTGTTTCTTTTTACTGTGAGAAAGCTTGCATATTGTTTCACGACAAATTCGAAAAAGAGGCTCCTCCTCTTCGTACTTTACGATACTGGAAGAAGAGATTCATGGAAACTTTATCTATTTTTCCTAAGGAGCCTATTGGAGATCATTCTAACAGGAGGCTTTCTGATGAGAAGAAAACAGATCATTCAAGCATTTGGCGACAATCCTACCATTTCCCAAAGGGAAGCCTCATTGAAGCTGGAAACAAGTCAATCTTCAATTTGTAGAACTCTTCATTCTAACGGCATCACTCCATGGAAGTTCCTTGTTGTGCTGGAGATTTCCCAGCAGACTTCACGAAACGGAAAAACTTTTGTAAAGGTATTCTAGCCAGGCAGAAACCCGATGTAAACTTTGCCAAATTTATTTGCTTTAGTGATGAGGCAACACCTTCATTTATGCTGCGGAGAACCCCCGAGCAGTAATGACAAAGCCAATGAAGTCTCCATCCAATTTTGAAGGAAAGGCCGCACAGAACTTTTCAGTACCAAACATATGGGGCCCCTGGCCATTTGCGCTTTCAGTTCGTTCATTTTTGAATGCTGAGTTGCCAAACAGATGGATTGGTCGGGATGGGCCAATTGAATGGTCACCGCGTTCTCCGGACTTGTCTGTCAATGATTTTTGGTTGTGGGGGATTTGCGCCACAAACTTTACTCAAATCCAAGACCAACCTATTTGGAAGAAATTGAACAAAAGTTGGATGACTTGTTGGGGAAAATGGAACAGCCAACAACAGAGAGAGCTTATGTGTCCTTCATAAAAAATGTGAACTGTGTGTGAAAGCTGGTGGAGGCTATTTTGAACATTTATTATAAACTTCTTGTTTTTTAGCTAAATAAAAATAATGGATGTCTTTCTTACCTGTAAAAGTGATGTTTGTATGATACTGTAAAAGTCTCACAAAAAACGGCGGGAAGATCAGAATCACCCTGTATATATATATATATATATATATATATATAT
>CABFPE010000138.1:104289-131513 GCA_900660155.1 Hofstenia miamia | reverse complement strand
TATATATATATATATATATATATATATTTGAAATTAAAATAAAATTTTAAACACATATTAGACCAGTTTCGATAGATAGTTTATCTTTGTCAGTAAAATTTGGTAATATCTTAAAAAGTTAAGTTTAATGTTAAGATGCTTTATATTAGAAAAATTTGGAGATGTTAAGTTCTTTCTGTCTATTTAATAATTTACTTTTGTCTGTTGTTTCATTGGTAATTGCTTCTCCTATTTTCGTAAATTTGTTTTCATTATAATTGTAAAGGTTTTTTCTTTTGATGTTAATGGCAGAATGTTTCTGATCTTAGGTCCCCTCTTATATGTTCTTGATTTTGACTCCATATGTCTTTTGGTCTCACCGATGTATGAGTAATCACACTCATCACATTGATATTTATATACGCCTGATGATTCCAAAAACAATGGCAGTACGTCTGTATTTTTTAAAATGTTTGATGTTGGTATAATTTGATTAAATATTTTTTGAATTTCTTTCTTTAAAAAATTTTTGACGATGTGGATATTCGTTTTTTGTAAGAATGGTAACTATTTCATCTATTGCTGTTGTTAAGTTATCATAATTCTATGATGTTATATAGGCTTCGTTGATCAAAGTTTTTATAGTATTGATTTTATGTTGAGGACTACAATAAGAGTTGTAAGGTATGTACAGTCCAGTGTTAGTTGACTTCTTATTTCATTCAAATTCGATTTTTCTTGATGTCCTAGTTAATGGTGTATTTAGAAATGTCAACCTATTATTTTCTTCGTTTTCTATTGTACATTTTATTGTTGGTGATATGTTGATAATCTTGGAATGAAATAATTTTAAATCGTCCTCCGATTTAGATATGCAAAATAACGGAAAAGGTTTCATGCTTTCATTTTTAAATTGTCTTTCAAAAATATCTAAGCAAAAAATTGCCATAGTTGGTCCCAATGGTAACCCTATTGCAATTCCATTAATTTGTTTGTAGATTTTGCCATGTGAAGATGAAATTGGAATGCGTTCAGGCAAATGTCAAAAGCGTTCCTGAACTTTTATGAGTAATTTGGAAATTTTCTTCTGGTATTATATTTATAAGATGATCTATAGTTTTTTTCAATAAGAATGTTGGTGAAAGGCGATTTTATGTTTAAGCTACTCATTATACTCTCAGAAAGTTATATATATATATATATATATATACGCATAGGGAATTTATTTGTTTAACTTTTGTTTATTCTACTCCTTATCATTGTAAACAAAACTGTTTTGTTAGAGCATAAAATGCTTCCGCTATCATGAGTAATTTTAGTAAGTTTCACATGGGACGGCATTTTTCCTTCTATATCTTACATCCTGTGAGAAATTGTATTGTCCCATTCTATCCTTTGACATTATTCCACTGGTCATTCGGTTATCTCATCGCTCTTCCACGGACCTGACATAATTTGACTATAAAAAATAAAATTCAAACGTTGAATTTTATTCAGAGTTGTTTGAATTGAATCTCTCATCACGTAATTACTCATGCATGCACATCAAATGATCAGTGTTATTTTCAAGGGATGCTATTAATTGAAAATTTTCTTAATTTCATGAAATCAATGTATTTTCAAGGCTATCAAATTTTAGTTATATACGATTTTATGATTAAAGTAAACAACAAACCAAAAATAATGAAAGTACAGTGATAATGGATTATTTTATGTTTTGTAGAAAAAAATTGTGTTCCAGTTTATTGTTATCAAAATAGTGTCAGTTTGGCCACTTTAATGAAATGGGAAAGTTTTCCACATGCCAATACTGATTTCATACAATCTACAAATTATTATTATGGTGATTTAGGAGCAGATACAGAAACATTTTTGTAGGGACACAAGAATTTCCCATGTAAATTTTTATTACAGAATTTTAATGAATTTTTCTAATTTTAGAGGAGGCATCGACCCCACCATATTCGCATGTGTTGTGATTGAATAAATATATATTTTTCTTATACGAATGTAAAATTTAAATAATTCCATAGAAAATTATATTGAGTTCAGATTATCCTAAAAACGGCGTTTCTACTTTTCTGTGATAGAATTAGTATTTGTCTTATCACCCACTAAGTTCTTTACAATATGGAAATGTTTGGAATAAAGTAAACTTACTTCGTGCAATTTTGCTCTCATGAGATTCCACCAATCTTGTGAGACAGCCCTATTCAGTAAGAAATTTTCTATTCCATCAAGTTGAATGGAAAATCCCATGTTCATGCTACATCAAATGTCCCATGAGTCGCCTAAGATATACAAAAATACTATTCATCACTATCACAATCAAGGTAATCAAAAGTATTTACTGTAATTTGTTTGGAGGATCATTGTTCAAAATGAATTTTTAGTTACTTTTGAAATGTCACTGTAGACATAGACCTATTTGCAATATAGAATCGAAATCAATGAAATGATTATTCAATAAGACTGATCCATAACCCTATCTGCTCTTTAAAAATATTTGATCCATAACGCGATCCACAGGTTGATGATTCCAACCACTGCTCGTGTCTATCCATTTCCCACTCTATCCACAGGGCCAATGTTATTTTGATTGATGGTTCCAGTTATCAAATTTTTTACTATGTCGTCAATGCCAAGTTGAATATGAAATAGGAAGTATCTAAGAAAGAGGTGAGAGTTACACCTCTTAGCTTCGAATTTTTCTAAATTTTAGTTATCCCTATTGTGTGAAGTAGACTTTTGATATTCATAGAAGTGATAAAATCGCTCCGCCTTTACCAAGCAGTCAAAAGTAATTGGCGACAAGTGTTGAGAGTTACTTATGTTTTACTCTTTGAATCAGGGAGATATTTTTTTCATTTCTAGTAGTATCTTTCAATATTGTTAACTCTTTTAATAAATTCACCAGTTTGATAAACCATGATTTTATCAATAACTTTAGGTTCAGTTCAAGCTGGTACGGCTTATTTAAATTAATGTCTAATCGGTTCATTTTAGACCCATTTTATGATCTTGAACAAAAATTCTCTAATTTTTCGTTAAGTCAAAACAAAGTTGAGTATGTTAGAAATTTATTATTAAATATACACACTGAAATTGAAAATCTTAAATTGAGTTTTAGAAGAGTATACATGTATGATACTGATGTCAACATTTTATTGTGCAACTAATTGTTTTTAAATTAAGCAGCATTCACTGCATTTGGGTGATTTCGGTGCACTATTATGTAATATTCTTTTTTTTGAAAATTCGGACCATTTCTCTAATTCCTCGGTCCAATACCGGCTTTAACTGCTCTGATGAAGTCCAGTTTAATCTCTGGTTGGTCTGCTTTCAAAGTTAATATAACTTTACTAGTTTAAGAAACAATAAGCAACTATAAAAATTCCTAGGTTATTTAAGTTTAATTACCGTTACGCTTTAATGAGATTTTGTTAAGTTTGTAGAATCGTATCGTATTTTTACCCACCACATTACTGCGAGATTATCTTTAAAACATTGGGGCAACCAACTTTATCTTGAAAACATCAATATCGATTAAACGTTTTTGCGTTTCCTTGCTATATGACAATTGCTCACTTTTTTCTTTCAGTAACGATTTTAAAAGCTCAATAGAAACATATGAAGATAATTCAGAAATTAAATATGCCTAAAACAGATATTGTTACTACGAGTGGTGATTTCTAGTTATGTGCACAATAAACATTATATCAGTGTTCACAAAATATCCTAAATGGCGAAAAAATTAACACCACAATCTTCCTCTGAATCAGACACCCTTAGTTGTATTTTAGTTAGTTTGACAGTTTGGGTACCCGTGATTCGCTTCAACTGTAACTTGCGAGAACTTATCTAAAGCATGTGGCTAGTTGGTCAAGTCAGGTCAAATTAACTTATACATTCAAAGAAAATTATACATTAAAATGTCGAAATACTATGTGTCTTATACAATTACTAAAAGCGTTTTGGTAAGTAAACATAATTTACTACTTTTTCTGCTAGAACTAGAACGCTAACTTAGTTTTGAAAACATGGTTGAAGCAGGCCTAGCCCAGCCTCAGATACATCAAAATTTTTAGTGAAACAATGTGATAGAATCTATGGTTCTACTCAAATGTGATTGCGAAGTTTGATGGTTTTTCAATACACTTGAATAGTTTACACATAGCCAGTCGATTAAATTGGTTATTATCGAGATTGATGAGTTCATAAGTTTTTAACTCGCAACATGTAATTATCAATGAAGGTTCACGTTGCAGCCAGGGGCGTACGCAGGATTTTCTGACAGGGAGGGGACATCATCGTCATTACCCAATTTTGGAAACCTGACGGGGGTATTCCACCATGTCCCCCCTGCGTACGTCACTGGTTGCAGCGCCTTTTTTTATTGCAATCGGCTTAGTGTGATGTAATGCTTCAGAATTCTATTTTAAAATTTGATTTGTCCGCTAATATTTATTGAACTACGTTATATACGTTATATTGTTAGAGATTGGGCGTATCATTAAGACTGAAATGTGATAAAATAGGATTTATTTGGAACATGATTTATTACAGTTTAATGATTAGCATTTCATTAAATGTAATTGAAAAATTTAGAATAGCAAAAATATGAACTTGGTCTGTTTATTTTAACAATTGCAAAATCTATACGTATAATTTGGATAAATATTTGTCCGAAATGGCTTAGAGCATATCAAACTCTTCAAATTTACTATAGTAATTGTCAACATATTATTCAATGATAAATGCAAAAAATGCAACAAAGAGCCCAAAATTTTGATTCTTGAAAGCAGTTTGTGATATAAAATGACTGACACTTTAAGGTCATTCAATTGAACAAAGCCTACCATGTACTCGCATAGATGCAGGTGTAAGTACTTTACTTTTAAAATATAGATTGACATTAGTTCAAAACAGTGCACATGACGCAAACCGTTGGTTTAAATGCTCCATGCGGTAGCTTTACACCATTATTTAAAATTTCTATGTAATGGGAATGACCAATGAAATAATGGAATTTAATATTATTCCATACTTCTATAAAAAATGGTCTACGTTATTTTATATTCAAATTTTTAATGATCATACCGATTTCATACCAATATATTTTGTCATTTTTAAATTATTATTATGTATTTTGTAATTGTTACTGTTATGAAAAAATTTGAAAAAATCTAATTTCTTTGAGAAATTGATCACAAAATGATAATATGGTACCCTCTCATATTATTTCAAGGAATCCACAAAACGGTGTGTCAAAATCTAACCATCCTATTATATATATATATATATATATATAAAATTGTAACCATAGTATTAAAAACGATCCCTATGATAAAGATTTTCTAAAACTCCTAAAAATTTTTTTGATTTACATGAAATTGAGTAAATCATGAATTTACAAAATTAATGGCTATTTATGGCTATATAACCTCTTTAATAATATATAGACAAAGTTTGAGCTTCAAATTATCAGAAGCTTTGAATTTTATGTTGCCCTTTCACCTACTGAAACAACTATGGCGTTCTTTAAAGAATGTGACGATGTAATTATTTAGAAAAATGTGAAATTGAAACTTCAGTATTAATGTTTCAACGCAGAATAATTTTATTAATGCTAAAATTTCTGATATTCATTGCAATTTTTTAAGAAAATACTCCTACATTTAGATATCTTGATTTTATGAAATGAAAGAGGTAAGCATGTAGGCCAACCTTATTTAAACATAGGCTTACTCTCGAAAAATATTACAACTATGAAATGTATTGCGTTTTCAAGACGAAACGACGTTTTAGAATGTGTAGCATTATTCTTCATATGAAAACTAGTAAACAGGTAGGATCCATCTAGGTCATAACGGGTTGGATTATGCGAATCTTAGTTAAGCTTCTAAACAGGATTCAAAACAAGTATCAGAAATGTGAAATCAATTTTTTTGTTCTTTGGTAGAGCCCTATCCATGCTAAATTGCTTACTCTCTTGGATCAGGCGCATTCTTAACTAGATATATTAAGGTTGTACATGTAAGTAATAAACACAATGGGCAAATTTCCAAATTCCTGTTTTTGCGTTGGAGTAAAGTGATTTGTTTTGCAGACACTCATAATTTACATAATCTAAACGTGATAATCAGCCATATTACAAGTTTATATTTAACATGCCTCAAAAAATAAAGCAAACATTCAATTTTCAAACATGAATTTTGCACTCTTGGACAGCGATCACTATTATATTATTAAAGCTTTTAGGCTATTTTCAATTATATATTCATTACAAATGATATTTAAATTGTCTCGAAGTTCCGTGGTCCTCCTTAGCTACGCCCTTGAGTTTGGATCAAACAATTGCACATGTGGATTAATGGAAACACCTTTTCTAAATTGTGATTCTTTATAAATTAATATTTTAAAGTGACTGTAAATATCACTGTCTATTTTCTGTATTAAATTTTGTCAATGAATTTCAAGTAATTAGGTGGTAATTATTGACAATATGAGTTTTTTAAGATTTTAATGCAAATTTGACGTATGGTTATTGAATTTTTTTGACATGGTGTCTTCTAATTAATAAGTATTTCGATTTAAAAACAAATAAAGTTTTTGTGACAAATGTAAATAGGTAGGTATCTAAGATTTTTAGGTAAAAATAAAATAGTCTTGTTGCAAACATTTCGTTGTTATATTTCATAAGTTATTCTTACTCCTATATTTTGCCATCACTTTTAACGGAATGCTATTGGCAAAAACCAACTAGCACATCGATTATCATCATTATGCATGGAAATCACATCAGCTGTCGAAATCTACTCCTCAGCGTCTATTGACATTTCGCACAAACAATTTTTTAAAATTAGCGTCTTAAAGATTTTTAAAAATTCTTAAATTTATACAGTGAATAAAAATACAAAAAAATATTTGAAATTGAATGCAATTTACCCAAGTAAATGTTTTTCAATTGAACAAGCATGCTTCTGGAAATGGATAGATGTATCGATAAACAACGAAATCTGAATAAAATATCTTAAGCCACTAAATCAATGAACATTAAACGAATAAAATAGTCTAAATCATCTGATGTTGAGACTATGCTGTATTCAGTGGCGTACCCAGGGGGGGCATGGTGGAATGTCCCTCCCCGTCAGGTTTCCAAATTTAAATTTGACTGGATAAATCAAAAAATTTTTCGTAAGAAATTGAAAAATTTAAAATTTAGGATCGTGAAATGCATTTTAGGGTCTATTTTCTCAATATTTTCAAAAATTTTCGCGGGGCTTCACCCCGCATTAGGGAATAACAATGATGTCCCCCCGTCAGAAAATCCTGGGTACGCCCCTGCCTGTATTACCTCATTATATTTTGTAAAGCATCCAAATTTACAACAAAAATAAAGAGAATGAATTTGTTGAAGTAATTATTCATTTTACAAAATTGAATGCTTTCTATTTTGTGCTATGTTGTTCTAATGTCACTGATTTTGAATTTATTGTTGAATTTACTTTGTATTTGAACAAAAGTTAGTTCAATCAAAAAGTCATCGTTCTCAAAAAATTATTTTCTCCTTTTGTATTGTAGAAACGCTTAGAGGAAGTTTGTCCATTATAGCATCTGATTGGAAGCAATTATCAATCATATGATGAACCTGCGCTGCATTTTAAATAAGGGGAATTCAAAAAAAATTAAAATAGTATGTTTCATAAATGAGTTCTTGTTTGATAGACTATTCTATGATAATTAACAATGACCATTTGATCATAATTTATTGTATAATGTTACCATATACCATTTGTGATTCAGATAGTTGTAATGAACCAAAAAAGCCTTAAGTCATTATTATGCTACAGTATGCAAAATATTATACAGGGGTAAATTCATGTCCAAACTACAGTATTTGCCAAAAAAATATCGCAATAGAGCACAAAGAGATCCGATTATGGCATTAGGAAATCCATATTGAAATTGAAAGATCCAATTAAGGCTTTTAAAAATCAGAATTTGGCATGAAAAGATCCAAGTAAGGCAATTAGTCATCCAATTAATACAAACAAATATCCGATAAAATTATTTGAACTGAACTCGACCAAAAATTATATATATATATATATATATATATATATATTTATATATACCAAGATGAGAATTATCGTTTTATCGTTTTTAAACTTTTTATACAAAAGTGAATACATTGCTGTTACAAAAACAGTTCTTTATTTCAAATTTCTATCACAAGTTTATCACCAAAGGTTGAAGCCCTTCATCTGAATTGTCTATATTTTAATTTTGAAGGCAACACTTTCATTATATTTTTCTTCAAATCTCACTGTTTTTTGTAACAAATACATATCAAAGACACTTTATAAATTAAGAGTGATAATGAGTGCAATTTTTTTTGAACCTGAGAATAATAAACTATAGATAACTACTGTACATGTATTCTTATACTTTACATATAATTTCATACCACTTGTTCTCAAATGCACCAGCTGCTGGAAAATAGATTTTTCTTTGTGCATGTTTCATTTGCACAAAATATGCACATCTTATTTACCGAAGTCATCCTAAAAAATTGCCAATTTGATTATCTATTCAATGAATATAGTGCTTTTTATAATGATACATGTTGGATATTTATTTGCACAATTGGGATGTTTGTTTGCCTTAGTTGGATCTCCTCTTGCCTTATTCGAATCTCCTAATCCCTATGAGGATCTTTTTGTTCTTTATTGGGATCTCCTAAACACTACATGGATCTCTTTGTGCTCTATTGGGATATTTTTTTGGCAAATACTATAGTTTTTATAGCTTACTATTTGTTAAGTGGTGGGATTCACATTCTTACTAGCATATCTATATCCGAGTCTACAACAGGTTTTTAAATGGGTAAAGACTCATTGACCAAAACCAACTCTTAATGGGTTTAATCCACCCAATGTTGTGTCAAAATGTGGCCCAAATATGACCCAACTACTAGTTGAATATCTATGTACGCTTTGCTACATTATCAATATACATAAACACGATTGAAAAGCAACACATATAAAGAGTAAAATAAAGGAATAGTACAAAAAGGGGATGTGTTCTCACACTGAATTTTAAGAAAAACAAACAATATATGATTTTCTTGCAAATTTAAGTGCATAAAAACTTTGAATTACCCAAACACGACCCACATTTTCTTGAAATAAGGGTCCGGCGGGATGAACATTTTGAAAGTCAAGTTTTTGGTTCGGTATCGGTATGACTATTAAAAATGAATATTACATTTGGCATCTATATATATATATATATAAAGTTCAAAATAATAACGACAGACAGTAATAAGAAATATTTAATAGGGCTTTAGTTTTTTTAATTTAAAACGATTTGGGTCTAAATTGTTCTTAGGTATATATCAAAACTACAAAGTTAGTTGTCGTATACCATGGCTATTTCAATTATATGACATTTTCGGATTGACAATTCTAATCTGCATTGTTCAGGTGTTGTTGGGATCGAAATTTTCTAAATCAATTTAGTATTAGGAATACCATTAGCATTTTAAACTAAGCGAATGTTTGCCGATATTGGTCTAATGAGCACTACATGGAAAAAATGAATATTTTAGCCTTCATAATTTAGAAATGTGTTTATTTAAGGTAGCTAGATGGCATTAGGGGTCGGAATTTCCCTGAATGATTAAATATTGACAAACAATACTGATTGTCATACTGCTTCCACAAACTTCAAATATGAGAATTAATAAGTATACTAACAATTCTAGCTTTTGATCTTTTTAATCCATCATGATTTAATAAATATATGAAACATTTTAAGCAGTCAAACAATTTTTAAGACCTAATTAATTATGCAAAGTATATTTTCTCGAATTTTCAAAAGAATAGTAAAACCCTGAAAAGCAAACCTCAGCTATTAGTTCCCAATTCAGCAAGATACAGTTAAAAACGACAAAGTCTTATCAATTCGCAGTTAGAAAAGTGATTTTGACACAATAGAAAAAACAAATTTAAAAATTTACTTAAGAAACCTCGGAATTTTTAATGTTTTAGACGAAAATTTGAAGATTTCTTTATTTGATGTAGTCGCTTAGGTTAATAAGAATTAGTCAAACATAAAATGTGAGAAATTTGAATACCTCTCTGCCCTTAAAAGAACATGTCTGCATTGCTAAGGATGTTGCTAAAGGATTTTTATGGAAGATGATTTCCTTAGAAGCCATTTATTACAAGTTAAGGCACAAGAGATTTGACCTCAGATTTAGATTCTGCACTTTTCAAACCCCTCAAGTGACATATAACACAAAACTCTATAAAAATAGCATATCATGGTCATTCTTACCCGCTAGCTACATTGAATGGCGAACAAATTTCAACACTATTACATTTAAGTGGAACATTAAATTATTTTACTTTTTCTTTAAAGCAGAATGACTTTTTCGGTATTGCTGGAATACAGTATATAATAAATTTAAACTTCAAAATTTAAACTACAGCAGTATACATTGTAGCTACTGAATCGTAAAAAAACGTTATTGAAGAAAGTGCTACTAACAAGAGTTTAAATTTTATCAAAAAATCAAAGAGACAAAATTTTGAAAGACATCTTTGTTATGTGAGTTTTGTATTTAAAAATAGAATTATTGTACATTTTCAAATTTCCATGTCTTGCATAAAAGTTTATTTATTACTATAATTTGTCAAACCCAGAGAACGTATTAAACTTGAAGTTCAAGCATTTAGTAAAATCTTACTAAGATATTTTTAGAGAAATTCATTAACTGTAAGCGTTATATTTTAGGGCATGTATCTATATTTGTATAATTATAATGTATAGCCTATATAATGCAGGCAGGTCCAATTAGATAAACAACTGTATTAAAAAACTGAACATCATATATCAGAATATACCCGTCTAAAATGTATTAGCAACTTGTTAACCATTATTTGCCGTGTTTCTGAGAATATAAAATACTATTTGAATATTTGTGAAAAATATTCAAATTTTCGCTGAAAAACTATTAACTAGGCGTTTTGTTTATATTAAAAGAGCTATTGCTGAAAAAAGTCTGCAAAACCTTGTGCTGACAAACAAGAACATACTAAATATTAGGGCCCAGCGAGTTAAGTCGAGTCAAGTCGGGTCTTAAGTCGAGTCCAGTCGGATTTCGAATCCCGAGTCATGTCTATGCACATAGACCAATCAAAATCAAAATTTTAGTCACCTAGCATAGCCAACTGTTTTCCAAGTGCGAAAAAATACATTCCAGCAGATACATTTGTAATTGGCTAAAAATGTGTAATTGACAATTATTGTATTTAGATATAGCATTACGCAATCAATGTTGATTTTTTAAATTATAGAAAGGAAGACCTGTCAAATATCACTTGAATAAAGTGTGAAGGTTGTTTATTAGCAACTTTAAATGGTGACCTCTCCTAGTGAACTTTTAATATAAATACTACGAAAGACTTGAAAATAAAACTTCTTATGTTAATATATTTAAAACAATCTAATCAGCAGGAGAAGCTACCAACATAATATAAATCAATTCTAATATTTTGATGTTAGTAACGATAGTTCGATAGACAATATGGCTCAGCCCCGATGACTTTAAAAAAAAATTCTTAGAAAAGTTTTTCAATTAAGCAAACATATACTGTATTATTCAAAATCAAATCAACAAAACTCTAGTTAACCTAACCCGACCCAAAATCTGTAAATTTTAAAATTCGAGTACTCACAGGCAGGGCATTGACGTATACATACGATTTTACGAGATTATATACGAATATTCAAAAAAAATTTAAAAAAGTTCAAATGCGTGAATATACAATTACACTAAGGACAATATTGCATATAAGATAAGATAAGATAAGAGATTATATATTCAGATAAATGTTTACAATTCAATAACTGATAATTTATCTGAATAGCGTCATAAATTACAAAAAAGTAACCAATCTACAAATCAACATACATTACAAAAAGTAACAATTCTTACAGGCTATGGATGAATTACTTTATATTGCTATTTTAATGACGAGTTATCGTATAGTCATTGTTGTAAAATTTAAATCCTAACCATGATGTACCTAAAATATATTTTTGCTTAAGGAAGATTTTTAAACGCTTTTTAAAAGGTTTCAATTTTTCAATGCTTTTAATTTCTTTAGGTAGCGAATTCCAGGTTCGAATTGCGACATTAATGAAAGATTTCTTCAAAACTTTTTTCTTATACTTAACACATGTAAAAATTTTAGATCTTGAATTCTGTTTATACGCAAATCCCGGGAATTTAATTGAATTATAAGGCGGTAGATTTTTTACTAGTTTGAAAAATGTTAGCAAGGTATTTAAAATGACGAGTTGTTTTGGAAAGAGAATTGACCTAGAAATGTAATGTTTAGTTTTCGATGAATTTTTTGCTGAGATATTCAGTGCCCATTTTAATTGAATGTCAAGTTTTCTATAAAGCACATCACTTAAATCAGTAAATAAGATGTTTGCATAATTAAGGTGGCTCATGATAAAAGCATGGAAGAATTGAATAATTGCACAAGGTGGTAACTGCTTAACTACTAGTGTCATACTTTTTATACCTATAGCTAGTTTTCTAACTGTTATGTTAATGTGAGTGTTGAACTTTAACTTTGAGTCAATGGTTACGCCTAAGTACTTGAAAGTGTCTACAATAGGTACATTAACAGCATTAATTTTCAAAGTCATTTTTGAAACATCGTAGTTATTTTTATTGGGTTGTAAAATACAAAATTCCGTCTTAGCTTCATTAATTAGCAACTTATGCATTGAAAAATATTTTGACAATTTGTTGCAATTGAATTCTATTGATTCCACTGCTGAGTGCAATGATGTATTATCGCTGAAGATGCAGGTGTCATCGGCATATTGAATTAGCTTGCAATTGGTTATTGACTGCATGTCATTTACATAAATACTAAAAAGAAGAGGACCTAGAATCGTTCCTTGAGGCACCCCATTGTAAACCGGTAACCAATCAGAAAAAATATCGTTTAATTTAACTCTCTGGAATCTTTGGTTAAGGTAACTAGTTATCAATTGCTTACTATTACAAGAAAATCCTAAGTAAGATAGTTTTTCAATAAGTATGTTGTGATTAATCGAATCAAAGGCTTTTGAAAGATCTAAACAAGCTATAGCTACAAATTTATGAGAATCGAGGAATGCTCTCCATTTTTCAGTAGCATGTAATAGTGCATCAGTTGTTGAAAAATTTTTTCGAAATCCAAATTGGGTGTTCGATAATAAATTATACTTATTAAAATGTTCAATTATTTGGTTATGCAATAATCTTTCGAATATTTTACTTATTGGAGAAGTAATTGAAATTGGTCGATAATTAGTGGCAATTGAAGGATCGTTTTTCTTAAAAATAGGAGTAATGTGAGCAAGTTTTAGATAATCTGGGAAGTGATTGCATTTTATAGATTCATTAAAGATGAAATTTAAAGGACTTGCAATGATATCTGCAGTCATTTTAAGAGCCCAAGAGGGGATATTTGAGGGACCACTTGATTTTTTGGGCTTAAGCTTAAGAATAGATTTAATAATTTCATAGGTAGTTGAGAATCGGAAATAAAATTCAGGTGTAAAGATTTTGTGTGAGAGGTTTTTGTATTTAATAAGGGGGCCGTTGTAATTTCCTAAGTTGACAAAAGTCTTGTTTAATTCATTAGAAATTTCTAAATTGTCGGTTAGATTATTTCCATTTTGATCTTTAATCACATCAATTAAGTTTGATTTAGATTGCTTATAATTTGTGATTTCTTTTATTAGTTTCCATTTTGACTTTTCATTTGGAAGACGCGTATACTCATTTTTGATAAATTCATTGAATGCCCTACGAGATGCAATATTCGAGGCATTTCTGGCCTTTTTATAGGCAGCAAAGTTCTTGTTAGTTCGAGAATTTATAAAATGTTTATATGCTTTGTTCTTTTCGCGAATTAAAGCTTTACAAGTGTCAGATATCCAGGGTTTGTTAGAAAAAGTATTGTTTGCTTTGGATTTGGTTGTGGATTTAACCATTATTTTCCTTTCAGGGCAAAATCTGTTGAGGTAAAATTAAAAAATGTCTGAGAAATTTTTTAGCATTTCATTTATATTTGATGCAGAATATACAGGAAACCAATTTTCTGATGAGAGGGATGATTTAAAATTATTAATATTTTCAATACACTTTTCACGAGTCAACTTAATAAACAAAGGCTGAAGCAGATAGTTTTCTTTGAAGTTCAGTTCAAGATACTGTGTGAAGAGTAAGCTAACGCAAGAGAAGAATATAATAGGTAATTGGTTTCTCTTCAACATCTGGCAAGAAACTAAACTATATAGGACAAAAATGACAATTTATATGAAAGAGATTATCTCTCAACATCCATTACAAATATTCGAAATAATATAACGAAAAAATCAATATACGTAGACAATGTACGAAGCAAAATCTATAAAATAGTCGAATATACGATATATGACAATGTCCTGCTCGCAGGTCAGTAGTCCTTGGCTGACAATGATTCTCATTTCTTCGTTATTTTAAAATTCCGCTAAAAAAGGCCTGACAACATAAATTTCTTAATGGAGCATCCTTTCAAAAGAGAAATTTTCTCAAGCAAAATTCACGAGTTGTTAGGCTAATTAAAGATAGAAAATGCGCATTCCATTCTTGCAAAGGGAAAAACGAAACATCTCATAGATATCTGCAAAGACTATGGCGTACAAGCGGTAAACACTGTTATTCTAAATACAGGCGTCCTAGACCTTTTCAGTCTCAAATTCGCAGAAGAGAGATGTAATTTCGCATAAGAAATTCATTTCGCACATTTGTTTACACTGTGCATACTCCATTTTTAAAATTCTTTGTGGAATAAATTATTAACTTTTACATCCAAAAAGTTCAGAGATATATTTAAAATACTATGCTTCTTCTGACGTGTTAGTTAAAGTTTAACTAGTCTTGGAACACGGGTACATATCTAGTTAAAACCTATTGCTTTAGTTTTCTTTTGTTTAATTTCATTATCCAGTGCACTCAACACCATGCCAGAGATTGATAGAGGCCCAGATTTACCAAAGCAGTTTGTCGGAAATTGATTGCCATATGAGGCATATATTCTTGAGGCAAACATTTCTAAAGTGGAGCAGTAGAATATAATAAGTCGTGTAATATGGGACAGAGTTGAATATAGGATAGTGGGGTAGAACAACTGGTCTGTGACAGAAAGGGACAAGGTGCAAAAAGTTTTGCTCAAAGCCCGACGATACCGGCCCACCAAATTTTCCCTTTCAATGTGTTGAAAAATTGAATTTGCATTTTGAAATTTTACATTAGTATTATTTACTCTTAGAACTCTGTTGAAATTTTTCAATTTCAGTGTGTAATAGATTTCATAATAAGTTTCCAATATTCCTAGCTTTGGCCTAGTAATCCGAAAAGTTGAAACAATTTATTGTCAAGCATTATTTATAAAATTAACTGAATTGGAATTCGTTTAAAGAGGTGTAAGGTTTCGTGGCCCATTACTTTGTTTAAATTACATGAGAACTGTCATTGTAATGGGATTTCTTCATAGTATAAATTTCAATTAGTTGATGAATTTTACATAACTTGTGCATTTATCGAAATGATTTTTATGGCGCCTGTTGAAAACTAAACTTCTGATAGAAAAAAATAACATAAAATTTAAATTCCCAACCTTGCTGTAAAAATCAACTTTACAATTTGACATGCACAGAAAAAATTTGTCACATAGTATGCCCAAACCTTTAGCACCATTACTGTATTGCGGACAATGAACTTAAGATATCTCAAACTAGTCAGTTATTTTTTACCATAAGACATCAATAGGGAATGAGGGAACTTCATTCGCGGGTTTGCATTTTCCTAGATGAAATTGAAAAGAATAGAAATTGACAATTTAAAAATTGGTATTTTACATGGTTGGCTTCGAAAGCAATGCAAACAACATTTTCAAGGTGCTTGATTTCTCTCTGAAAAGCATTCAAACTGCATTACTACTTAATTTCAAATTGAATCAGGTATACGTCCCTGAAAATTGTCAAAAGCTAGCATTTGCAATTTTCCCTTTAGTGAGCTTAAGGGGGCTAAACTATGCTGCCTAATTGTTAGTTCAAGTTTCTAGAACAAAAATGCTAGTCTTTTGAAAGTACAATTTTAATATGATGCCGGATTGCCTGATGGCATTTGTTAAGTTTTTAATGCAATTTTTATAAACTAAATCATTTTCTATGCTAAGGTTGCATAACGGAATATAAAAATACATTCGTATGGATAGTAACTCTTTTAATTTCAATAATAATGCTGACCTTGTAATAACTGCATTTTAAAAAAATGTGATTAATGGATTGTAACTTTATTTTTTCATTACTATATTTTTTACATAATTATTACTGAGATATATAGTAGCAATTTTTCAAAAAAATATTGACAATTTTTTGCAATTTTTGTGGTTATATTTAATTTTTTGACTTATTTTCAAAAGGTATAACTTTTAGTTTCAATTAAGATATTCTAAACTCATATTAATGACTTCAACTGAAAATGTTAACTACAGCATCTATTATGCTCACTCCTCCTCTTCGTTCTATTTTTATTGAAGTTCATGCATTAATAAATGCTTTCTCATTCTATGGTTACTAAATTAGCTAATCATGTATGAATGAGCATTGCTCAGGTTAAAACCAAATATAATACTAGTTATTCTAATTAACTTGATTGGTTCTTAAAATTTGCTGCAAAATTATGAACTATTTCCTCAATGAAAATTGATTTTGATTAAAGTTCTGAAATGTTCAGTAGGAAAACCAATTTTTATCTGGAAATAACAAATTCTTCTACTAACAAACAGGAAATGGTATAGGAATAGGGTTGTAGCACCTCATTAGACTGTAATTGTACATGCGCATGCATCTCTAATATGGATGTGACTTGCAACCATTTTTGTTCTGGTTCTGCCTTCCCTGTCCTTTTGCATCCTGTCTTTCCTGGTTAAGGGAAATTCAACAGCTTAACCTATGTAGTTGTTCCATAAAGAATACAATGTAAGCTAGTGCACATATCGACATTGGTGCTATGTGGCAAAATAATGGAAATTTAGTTAAGTGCTTGAGTACAATGGAAAATTGACAATGTTATCTTGCAATTGGTGCTATGTAGCATCCCTAAGAACTGAGCTGTTTTATGAAATCCATTTGCATAAGCAGGAACATAAAAAATCTATTTTCAAGAAACTAAGAAATGCCATATAGCACTTTTTATTTAGACAATGACGATATACAGGTTGGTTATAATGTTACACACTAAAAGATCCGGAATACCATGATTTTTTTCAAATTCATATCTGAAACTGATGCTTTTCCAGAATATCATTTTCGTTTATTGTGTTAAACTTGCGTTTTGTTACCTATTCTTCACTTTCAGGTTTGCCGTGGACGTGGGATCCTCACACCACATGGGAATTGGTGTGGAGTTGCAATTTTGGTTTGTTTGATTCCAGTGGGAAGTTGTGTGGCAATAATGATTGTATAAGTTTAGGATAAAATGCCAAGACTTACTGTTTCAATGTTTTGAATATACAGCCTTGTGCAAAATAGTTCGGACTAACTTTCTTCAAATTAACTTTGTTCTCTTCGTTGTTACTGGTACTTTGAAAGTGTGAATCCTAATTTCAGAATAAATCTGTTAGCATTTAGGTCAGATCTTAACATTTCTGACAATTGCTGCGTACTTATATCATTATTCACCGATAACTGCTTGGTAATAATATTTCTTTCAAAATACGAAAAATTATCGTTTCAAAATTCCTCAAAAATTCCACAAAAAAAATTTCGAATTTCTTCAATTATCAAAGCAAACAGTATCTTCAATTATTTCACATTATAAAAGAACCAGTTAAATTGCGTCATTAGCAAAACCAGGGCACCCTTCTAAACCAACGGGCTGTTCCCAAGCAAATTTAGCCCGACCTTCCAGAGTTTGCCCGCGTTTGACGTCGAAGCAGTTGAAAGTAGATTGGATAGATGGATATTTTGTCAATTAATCCACAATTTAGCGAATTTTAAACAAATATGGGCTATATGATATGGTCGCTTAAAATTGATTAAAATTAATTAGTCCGAACTATTACGCAAAAGGCCGTACCTATTGTGAGAAGATTGGGATTTTTTAAAAATTTTTCTATAATTTTATATATGTTAATGCATATTAAAATATACATCAAATCTTAAATGTCTAAAAATGCTTTGATAGTTTTGTCAAACATTTTGCTGTGGGGATTTGTGAAGCAAAGCATTAAGCGTGTTGTGTGGCGTGGACCTGAGTGTGGATTTGTAGACATTTCTTGTAGTGTGGTGTGGTTTTTGGTTTAAACAAATGCCACCCCATTGCAAACCTGTTAATTGCATTTTCCAATTTCTTTTTGTGAAATAGAGGTATTTATTTTCCGAGCCCAGTAGTTGAGGGACTTCATGGACAAAA
This sequence comes from Hofstenia miamia, assembly GCA_900660155.1. Classification (NCBI taxonomy): domain Eukaryota; kingdom Metazoa; phylum Xenacoelomorpha; order Acoela; family Hofsteniidae; genus Hofstenia; species Hofstenia miamia. The sequence continues at coordinate 112,993 of CABFPE010000138.1, read as the reverse complement.
ATTCATCAAATTTTTATAAGAATTCTATTTCGAACAACGTTTTGATCAGAGATGAGTTAATGAAAGTTTTTTGAAAATTGAATACAATAACTTTGAGCGGTAAATATATATGCTTATATCTATGTTCATACTGTGTCAAAATTCCCATTGTACCCAAGGTGAAAAGCTGCACTCAATTGATTCTAAGATAACGGACGTCAGGCAATTATATTTTGAAATCTGCAGCATTTTAAAAGTTTCCAGCAATTCTGCTTATATATCAATTAATACATCTGAAAAAAAATTCAAATGGTAGTAATCATTTGCAATATTGCAAGAAATATTGACGAAGAATGTAATGTATTATAGAAATAAACAATGTTTCAACATTTTAGAGTGTTGTATGTAACGCAATCAACTCTATTGATATTGTTCAAAAAAGGTTAATGAAGAAGATATACTAAACTTTGCATTAATTTAAAAATTATGAATTCATGTGATTGGTTTTTCAGAAGCTTTTTTGATTGTCCAACTTGTATGTATATAAATGAAGTCAATGCATTTTGGGCATGAAGGACAAATGAAATTTGACGAATATTTAACATAGAGTAGCACAATGGTATTATAGTTAAAAAAAGAAATGGCAGAACAAGACATTCATACATTTACATCATGCACGTACGCATGGTATTAATTTATACTTTATATAATCAAATTAAGACATTTGTCAGTGTTTCTCCGAAAAATGTTTCTGGTCCAAAATTCTCTCAACTAATATGCAAGATATTTAACAGTCAAGTGCAATTTTGTCTAGCAATGGGAAGTATGTTGTACTTTTATCAAGTTTATTTTATACATCAATTTCTTAATTTCCTCAATAACTTTTGTGAGGACGATAAAAAAATCGTCAGAAATGCATCTTTCAAAATCTTAACTAAGCAAAAATTGACTTTATTAACTATAACTTGCCTTGCGAGGGATGCCAATCAGCGTTATTGCAAACAATATGTTAACACTAGAATTCAGGAACTTAGTTCTTTTCGATCTAAAACACAAGCTATATACACTTAAACCAGCTCTTATTTTGTAATTTATATATATATATATATATATATATGTTGAACTACAATTGATATTTTTACAGAATATTGCGTGCCATAAAAATGTATTGTTTCTTTTCACAATATACATGAATTTTGGTTGATCATGATTATTTTCTACTGAGAGTCAATAAACTTACACCGGATGTTGCCATGATGTGGCAATCGTCTATCACATTTATTCATGCAAGTAATCAGTTTACTAATGACCTTTTTTGAAATTTCGATTTCGGTAGGGTCATACTAGTAGTTCATACTTTCAATAAATTTGAGGCTATCTTTCATTTAATGATTAAGTGATAACTGTCAAAAATGCATGTCTTAAATTTAATATTTTTTTAGATTCTCAGAGCCAAATTTTTTTAAAACTGGTGATTAAGGTTTTGATCTCCTGGGAAATTCTGTTTGTTTGTGTAGAAATCTTTTCCTACTATAATTGGAAATTCTACGCAAGAATATACTCAGTAGTAGAAGTCTGTTTGTATGTTAAACTTTATTGTTCAATCATATCGAAAATTAAATCATTTCTTGCCATTACTGTCAAATAATTTCAGTTTTTTCTTGAAATGAATAAATTTTTTTGTTATACCATGAAATGGCTGATCTCGAAGTTGGACTTAGCATATCGCATAAGTTGTAATATATAATAAAAATTTTCGTTAATTCATCATGGAATTTATTAATAAATTGTCTGCAATTGAATGGCATTTAAAAATTATAATTTTTTTAAAGACCTATAACATTGTTTATGGGACTAATAGTTTCTGGGTATTGTCCAAGATTTTTAAGATTTAGTAAGTTTTTCCAAAATCTTTCCAAGTTTTCCAATTTTTTATCAAGATTTTACTAATTTTTGTAATATTTGTAAGATCTTGCCAATTTAAAAAATATATCATTATAATAATAAGTATCAACTATCAGGTAGAATCCATTTTCAAAAACAATCTTCAAATCAGAATGTATATATAAAGCATTACAATTTTGAATATGCAAAGATCTGTACAATGCCTTCCTATATATTTACAATGCTAATGTGTATATTAACGCAGCTTAATATGCTTATACGAAATTTCGACAAAGATGAATCATTAAAATATTTCAGACATCTAAAAATTATATTAGTAATCACAAACTTTTAAAAACAGTATTACTGAATATAACTATGGTGCGAAGGTAGGGATACATTTTTAAATTTTACTATAATTTTATTCATGTTAGTGGATATTAAAATATACATAAAATCTTCAGTGACTACGAATGCTTTGTATTGATAAACTGCACAATAAATACACGAAATGAACATTGTTGTGTGTTTGATCAAACTAATATGCTCCCAAACTAAGGTAAAGACATCGCTGTTTCCCGCCCTTATATCGTATTGTGTATTTGCATATCAATTTACAGATTGAGAGCAAAAATTATTGAACAAACAGGTAATCAACATTTGCTTCATTCAAATCGTATAATTGCTTAAGGAAATGTTTCTTTAGAAATTGAAAAGGAACTAACAACATAGACTAAAATTTTAAATTAAAAAACTATTGAATGTATGTTATAAAACTTGTAAAATTCAATCTTATGTAACTTTATCCACCTGTCAGTACTTTATAGAATCTTGAATTTTTTTCAATTACTTTGTAGCATATTTGAATTTCTGCTAATGTACTTGTCAAGATTTACTGCATATGTCCTTTTCTTTCTTGCTACTTTGCGAAATATAGGAACTGAATGACGTTCATAAAAACATGTACATTTTCATATAATTTACACCATCTCTAGTAATTCACCTAATTTGTGGATTTCTTCTAACTTAATTTGTAATATCAAATTGATTTCTCAGAGAGTTCATTAAATTTGAATATATAATCCAAAAATAAATTTCTTAAGCAAATAATATGTTCACAATTATACTTGCAATGCTCCACTAGCTGCCGGCTATTTTTTGGAAATTACAGAATGAATTTGCTTGTCAAAATTTCTATTTTAAAGATTGTTTATCAAAATAGGAGTTGTTTTTTGAATGACTTGCAAATTGCACTTCTAGAAATTACATATTAGTAAAAATAACAACGAAATCTTTAACACATGGCCATCTGCGTTTCTCTGCCAATTTAGATCGGATGAATATTAAACACGCATTCTAATCTAACTTCTATATCTCATACATGTATATGCTTAACTATAGTTTCTTTCCATAATGCGGGGATTGACAGTTCTTAAACTTCTTGGCAATTTAAACGGATAAATATTTTTTAGAAACAAAATTATTAACTCTAAGCAACCGCAGAATTGTGAGATGAGTTATGCAAACGTAGAAATCTAAGTGGGTTAGATCGGTTTTTGAATTTAATGTAACTATTTATAAAGATGAATGCGAAGGTTGTGCAGATTTGAATTTAACAAAATGAACAGCATACGTAAATGAATTTCACGCAACTCTAATTATTTCGCACTCTTTGGGTGAAACTGGCAGCAGTGGAAGACCAATTGAAAGTTTTTGAAAGAAGCAGGCGCTTTTAACAAATAAAGATAAATGAACAAAATGAGCATGGTACAAAGAGAATGAATGTACTTATTGTTTCTCATAATCAAATGATATGTGTCACAATTTGTACCAGCAAGGATCTTTCATTACCAGCATCGTATGAAAAAATTTTGACATTTTAGTTTACTATGCATGTACATTTCATTATTTGCCGCTTGTTAACCCTATAGCTAATAGGGTTACTGTAAAGTAGGAAACCGCTTTGGCCACCTTTTTAAAAATATTGAAAGCCTGGGCACTCATGCAGTGATGAATTTTGTGTTAAGAATTATTCCTGTACCTGAAGTATATACATATATTAAATTTTTCCAATGAGAAATCTGTTTTTTGAAAAACACTCAAATTCTTACAATACCTAATGCTCAGATAACCCTAGAAACACGAAGTTGTCTTTTGGACGTTTTAACTCAACATTTATAGCTGAATAAAAAACGTCAATATCTGTCAGCCTAATGGACACAATACCGACATGAGCTGCTAATAAATAAAATATTATTTAGGATTTTCCAAAGCCCTTTCATATAAAGTAAACTAACATTGACAACCTATGGTTTTTCATCACTAAACTTTTGAATATTTAAACGCAACCAAACATCTAGTAATTTTGCTTACAAAGTATACCATTATTATTATTTGCAAAGAAGTTTTAGTAGCTTTACTTTGACACTCTTGTAAAGATTGAAAATTTTTTATTCTTTGCTATTTTTCCTAAAAATACTAATCTTTCTAAGCAAAGTTTTATTATTTTTTATAATTTCACATAATTTTGAAAAAAAATTATAGTTGCATAAATTATTCCATATTTTTTAAGTTAACCATGCATTAATTTTAAACATAAGTATTTTACATAGGTTGGAACAGTGGCATCAAACCTCTTAAAATCAGGGGGGGCTTGAAGTCCAATTTTTTTTATATGAGAGTAGACAAAGAATTAGACATCATTAACCTCAAAACATCTTTAGCATTTCATAATTTTTATAATTCCTTGAAAAAAGTTTTAAGCACTCAACTTACGAGTTCACCACAGAATAGTGAGCGTCCCTTATCTAGATCATGATCCTGTTATGAACTATCTTTGCTTGATTTCTTCAACCTGATGCCTTTGGCGTCAATACATTGGACTCAACTGGTTTGGGAGGCCTATCTATACATATAAGGAAACAGTTAAAGTTAAAGTTCGGCCATGTGCTCTAAACCTTAGAATTATCTGAATTATTAGGTGTGAAGAGTATTTATGTCATTTAAAAAAATCGAAATATTCAACAATAAATAGTCAATATTTTCAAGTACTTCAGCCATAGGAACATGCTTAGTATAATTTTTCGACAGTACGAATTCAAATTTTCTATTTGGCTTGGAGAAATTTCTTTGAAAATATGTAAAAGAACACCAGGTTGTTTTAGATTAAATTACGAATTAATTTCTTAAAAATTTTAAAAATCAACACAATAGAGTAGTGCCTCATCTTTTATTTACGTTTTGAAATGATGCTCTGCCAGAGCCGTTTTAGGTGCCATGATCACTTTGCACAGGGCGATCCTTAATTTGGCTTGAGCAGTCGAAATTTTTAAAAATGTTTGGGGTTAGCTGATACCCAATGGGATTAAAAAATCATGATTATCTGAACCTTAATTATAGGAATACTTTTAATAAATTTTAAATAATCGTAATTTTCATATTAAAATAATTTGTGTTTTCAAGTACCTCTGGTAGAAATTTTCATCATTTCGTGGGCGCACACTCATAAAAAATTTAGGAAAAACGGCTTGTCATTTTAAAAAGCCCACAAGCTCTTTAAGGATAATCACTAAGTGGCATTCTTGAAAAAAGCTTAGTTTTGCTTGGACTGGTAAATTCATTCAGTCACGAACGTTTTTTTCCATCTAGTGCAATTTACATATTTAATATTTTTTAAAAAATAGTAAGTAACCAGTTTAAATTTCAATTTAATATTACGTAAAATATGCTATCAAAAATCCAAACAAGAATTGCCTTGCTTCTGTACATAATCGTGTTTGATGAAAAATGATTTCTTGAAAAGAAGTAGTTTTCAATGTGGAGTTTGGCAAAAAACTTTGCTTGCAATATTAGAATACATTTGGTTGCATGTTATACATTTTGACAAGGGCAAAAAACAAAATAAATGTTTGTAAATAATTGCTTTGAAACAGTTGTCATGAGTCAAAATATTGGTAAATTCGAGAAAGTTTAAAAATTCGTACATGATAAAGTATTTTTGGTTCGACGTTGGTTATTATTCAAGATTGAAATTTTAGCTTTTTCAGTTAACGACTCATCTTTAAGAGCAGGCTCCCTTTCAGAAGAAAACTGAATTGCTAGCTGTATCCTTCAAATTTGAAAGAATGTAATACACTTGCTTGATGTGATTGTGAAAAATGTCTTGTTTTGCAAAATTCATATTATTTTGAAAAAACATTTTCAACATTTTTCTGGCTTTGCTGAAATACCTTAAAATTTCAATAAGATTTTAGTTTGTTTTTCGTGGTTATAGAAAGAAATATTGAAGCATTGTATTTTATTGTTAGCATTGAGGAATGAAATTTCAGCAATTTATTGCTCTAAAATATCATTTGTGAATTTTCTGGAAAGTACAGTAATTATAATAAAAATTGCGGTAGCAATTCTTTACATAATATACTAAAACTACGGCGAGGTTTAAAAGGAGAGAAAATCTTGATAACATCACATGCCAAAAATTTCAGTTTTCAAGAAACAGTGTGGGGAGTCTTGAGCCCCCCCCCCCCTAGATCCCCAGGTTTGACGCCACTAGGTTGGAATGATTTATGCAAATATATATTTTGGCTTCAACAATACCCTAAAATGTAAATCACAATAAAAAGTGAATAGAAGCATACTAGTACAAGTAATAACAAAGCCAATATATAAAATATTGTGAAAGCTTTGCAAAAGTTATATTAAAATTTCAAAATTTCCATTAAAAAAGAGTTCTTTATGAAAAATATTAATGATACTGTTTGTGAGCAAAATGAGTAGGGAGTGCGATTGTGTGCAAATTTTAGGTTATGAAAATCGCATGCTGTGAAGGATATCACAATTAAATATCTTCAGGTAAAAGGGTTTTTGGCAAATCATGAATAGTATGTTATATATTAGCAAATCATGTCGTTTTTGTGTCCATTAGGCAGATATATATTGACTCTTTTGGACGACTGTAAATGTTGACTTAAAGACGTCCAAAAGACAGCATCGTGCTAACTAGGGAATGGGCGTAATCGCGATGGAAACACGTGCGCACTATTTTAATTGCGTCGTTGTATACTGTAATTGCGATTTCCACGTGGATTGTATCAACTCTAATCGCTAAAGTCAACGTGAAATGGAGAATTACAATAAAAATACAACAATATTTTAAGGAACTAAAGCTACGGTTAGACTATGTGATTGGTCTAACCACTAAGATAATTAGTGATGTGACGTAATTTCGTTGGTTTTCTTGCTAACAATCACCTAGTTTAACCGCGGCCTAATCAAACTGAAACGCACGTGTGCTGAGCGATTACAATAGTTTGTTTTGTCTGTGTGCTTGATTGAGCACTGGAAACGGCAACCTGCGAACATAGCGATTAGAATAATGTACTTTAGTGCGAGCGTTTGCGCCGGTGCTTGCATCGTGATTAGGCCCGATGAATCAGTCTAGTGCCCATGGAAGCAACAACTACTTTCAAGATTTCGCGCGAAGTAAAATACAAAAAGAAAGAGGAGACAATTCTCATGAGTAAACTGATTATTTGCAGGGATACATTGATAGAAGATTGTCACATCATGACAACATCCTTTGAAAATTGATTGACTGAATTCTCGCAGTATTAAAAATGATCAACCAAAATACCTGTATACTATGTGAAAAGAAACCATGTATTCAGACAATATGTACGATTTTCTGTGAAAATCGCAATGAAAAATTCTCCACATCAAATTTCAGTTTTCTAATTATCAGTTCACAAAATTTCATTGACTAATATAGATGACTAAAAATTCATTTAATAACTTTAATAATACCAGAATATTATTTGAATATCATTAATGTGTACCCAGTTACAGCTATTTTATGTTCTTTTGTTGAAAATCAAAATTTAAGCATTATATATTTATAAATCCAGTGAACATTTTGTTTATAAGAAATACTGGTTATTTGTATGGGAAAGCCTTCAAATTTTGTAGCAATCTGGTATTTTGAGACCTCATGAAGTCGAAATATGAGGGATATTTTTCAGGAGAAAAACACTGTCAATGAGACCAATTGAATTTGAATGTTTTAAATCGTTAATTTTTCATTTTATCTTAAAATGAAAATTTCCAAGATCGTTGAAACTTGTATTTAATTATTTTTCCATTGTTCGATCCTTTTTTATTTCCTACTGCAAGTAAATTAATTTCACAAGAAATTCTTTTTGATTTGCTAATAGATTTTTACGAAAACATATTTAAAATTTGTTGTCGCGCTAACTTTTCCAAAATATTCGTAGTCGTGAAGCGTCATTCTTATAGTTCTCGTTTCTATAATTAGTTGCTTTGATTTTTCAGAATTAGTCCAATTACTTTCGGTCGGGTCATTTTTGCTAATTCAAAAAGATGCCGCCTTCTCTTAAAGTTTTCTTTAATTAGTTCGCTATCGGCTAACAGGTATACTAAGCTTGTATTTAAGTTAATTGGCGGCATTTTCCTTTTTATATTCAACCATATCTATTAATCTGCAATTTTTCAAAGCAATAGCCATAGACATCATTTCTATATCAAAATATATGTTAAAGAATACTGCATATGCAGAATAATAAGTCAGCTGTACAAACCCGTCAGTTGTACGTATGTTTTACTGATATATTATATTCCCAAAGTGTACAAGTGAATTTTGACTTTTTTATTCGTTTCTTAGTAATATTTTATTGTAATTAGACTGGATATTTGGCTGCCAATGCCTTGAGTGTGTATCTTTGCAAATTTTTTTTTTCCAGCGAATCTATGAAATCCAACCATACTCATTTCATAGCTTCACCTTCACAATATGCCACCAATGAGGAAAGTAATGTAAATATATATA
>CABFPE010000138.1:70405-93255 GCA_900660155.1 Hofstenia miamia | reverse complement strand
TTGTAAATTGCTTACTTATATATATATATATATATATATATATATATATATATGCGTGTGTGTATCAAAATACACTCGACTATATCGCTGCCTCAGTATGCAAATGTCCTAAATGCAAAGATTTTGAAAAAAATTTAATCATGAATATTATAGGCAATGTTCAGAAATGATCTCTACAATAATGTTTGTTTGGTTCTGATAGCAGTGTTTGCATTGGAATGAGGCTGATGTTACACGATGGGCTTTTGTGCAAGAGCAAAACACTAAAGTTTAATGCACTTTGTGTAGCATCTGTTCCCGCGCAAGATAATTACTCTCAGAGCATATGCCGGGCATGAGTTCATTGTGTACCATGCCAAAGAGCTAACACAGTTCATTTGCCCCGGGACAAAACCCAACGTGTAAATTCAGCTTTATCAATGAAAATGTCCTAAATGCATTTCAGTCATACTGATTTTAAAATGCAAATCTCCCAAGTATCAAATAATTTGTTTTCAAGTATTATCCAATCAACAGCCTTGTTGTGCAGACCTAATTAATATTGGAGGAAGATTGAAACAATAAGTTTTCTGATATCTCTAACATGTTTTAAAATTTTCAAGATTTGGAAACAGGTAAATATTGAGAGCTCAGGTACTAAAAATAAATGGGTTTATATTGTTTATGTATCTTTGACCTAAAACAAAGGTATTGACATTCAATCACAACACTGAGTCATTATTTTAGTTTTGATGATATGATAGTGACACAAAATGCAGAAGGCAAATAGGCTTACCATGCTTCCATATATGAATGGAGGTGACTTAAAATTTATGGAAACATTATTGCATAAATAATTAAGCATTGGGATATCAATATGAATATACTACGTGTAATACGGTCTTTAATTGAGATATCTACATGTATTTGCATATTAAAAATGTATTTCTGGATACAGGTATTAATAATAAAATTTTGTTCAAAAATTGCTTACATTGTCTTAGAATTTAGATAGTGTAATAAAACTAATGTGCAGTGCAAAGGTTCTCTTGATGCTAAGGATTTAGGACATTTGAATTCTAGAAGTAAAACAATTATCCTAACTGAAAGCTAATAGCCCAAATAACTCAAAATATAAATTTTCAAACAACTTGAAATTTTTCTTATAAAATCAGAGTTTGTGGTTTTAAAGTTTCAAAGTAGTTGATAAATAATGAATTAGTATTACAAGGATTTCAATATTCAATCCCTTATAACTCAAAAGATCAATTTGTGCAGTTAGGACATTTGCATTTTAGGCTAGCGATATATAGGCAGCATTTATTCTATGAAAGTCAAACCAATTTAATTGGATTCACTTAACCGAGTTTAATAAAAATAAAAATATCTGAAATCTTTATTGTATTGGGGGATCATTTAAGCAAATAACCTTTAGAAATGTAACTTCAAAAAGTGTTGTGGATCTATTTTCATTTGGAAAAATGCTTTGGTATTCTAGTCTCAAGTGAATTTGCCTCATTTATTCAGAATGGAATCAATTGTTACTGAATTAATGAACTTAATTATAATGTTTAACCTCTTCAACTTGGCTTTTGCCCTGATTGATAAGGTAATGACTCTATTGAATATCTTTAAATGTTGCTTGCGGAAAAATGGAAATCTTCTATATGGTGCATGATGATTGGATAATTACGCATCCAATGAAATTGTGTTTTAACTACACATGCGATGTTGTTAATTGTGAGTACATTTCAAGTCAGCAACCAACTACTAACAGTTTGTCACCATTGTACCAGTAACCATGCCTACGATGCTTTACATTTTCAGTGTGTTCATTTCTATCGTGTTTTTCCAAAGTATTTCGGCTGAAAATACAGGTGAGATTTATTCTGAAAATGTAGTGCTTACGTAAAGAATGATATATGCAAGCGCACGCCTTAAGCAATCCGAAATGACATGTTTAGTTTCGGTTTTAAACTTTATTTTCTATCTTATGAAGTGATGATTGTTAGTTTAACTAAATAATTAATCGTATAATTAAATTCCTAGTGAACTAAGGAACGCTGGCTTCCATTAAAGATTTTATTTGAGTGTGGATTCTTGTACTTTCAAATGGAGTGCATTGAAGCAATTCATTAATAAATACTGCTAGTGGTACTGGGCACTTCTATATTAAACTGCCGTATTAACAATCTCAAGAATTTTATGCTAAATGTCAACTCTTTGACTAATTGTGATTTAGTTCAACTGTATTAACAATGAAAGCAACTTTATTTTAGTTTTAACGTCATTTAACATTTTAATGAAGTAATATTACATTCTTGGATTTCTATTGATATTTAAAAATGAAATTGGAAACAATAAGTGACCTAGTTAGTAGTGTTATGCGGGACCATTCAAGCCCAAGAGATAAAGACCTATAACTAAAGATTTCACTTTGACTGGGACTGAAACCATAGTTGTCCAAAATACTTGTTGTTGTATTAAATGGGAGCATGGGACCAGAGAGTTGTATGACATTAAACTGGGGCATGTCTGTGACCAAATATAGTGTGAACAAGTGGGACCAATAAAAATTTTAACTTAGGGGAACCTTTGTAGTTAGATTACCTGGATCTAGCATAATACAATTATATTAATAATTTCACATAATTTTCACATAATTTCATTTACAGTACATTGTAACTAACTAGCAGAAAGCTCCCGAATCCTGGACTTAACTGCTTACTGCTGACAACTGAATTTGATTATCAAAATCGTTTTCCTAGTTATGTTTGTGGGAAGGTAGCATTTTCTTTATTCAGGATGAATGTGCTAATCATCTATGTATCTGGGTCCAATTGGTTTTTGCCTTTCCTGAGACTTCAGTGGTATGTGAAATATCCTCATTGTTGTTCCTAATAAATTATCAGAGAAATAGATCTTCATACGAGGGTGGGGAAACCCGCATGGCTCCAGCTAGCGCCTTATGCTAATATCTTTAATATATGGAATACAAAATTTGATATGCTATACAATATAATGGGATTAAATGCCCTTAAGTATATACTAATATCATCAGCAATCGGGAACACCGCAAAACGATAGGAGAATTGGAAATTATTCAAAGCCCTTTTTAATAAACGTGCCTCACAAATCAAAAGCATCATCGAAAAAAGCGTTTTTCTATTGTACACATATTCAGTGGTACATTTTGATGGGCTTTACCTAAATCGAATTCAGCAAAAAATCACTGCTCTGACTTACTTAGCCTTTTATGATAAACAGTTCAGAAATAATTTTCTACATGGCTTTTTTTGTCAATTGATTTGTATTTAGCAAAAAGAAATCACTTAACTTTCCTTTTTTGTTATTGCGATACTTTGAACTTAAGGTGACATTTCATTCGGCCAGTTCTTATATTACTCAAATAGCAAAAGCCTTCCATCTACACAATACAAAAATGATGAATAGACGTCTTTGAAAATTTGAAGATATTAGAAGCGATTACGTTGGATGTAATTTTAGATTTAATCCTTTCTATTTCCTTTAATTAAATCTAAATATCCCGTAACAAAGATTCTAATGTTACATTATTAAGGTAATTATCAGGTTACTACAAAGTTTTTGATTGACTTTTAATGTTCATAGTTTTACTCGTTTTCCCTGCCAATTCATCACTGACATTGTCCTAAAAAGCACTAGCTGTCAACTATTTTAATATCCTAAGTTCTAAAATTGGCTATTAAGCTAGGATATAATACTTATGTATTAAATAATCAAAACATTAAATGGAAGAAGTTATCTAGTTTGCAAATTTCATTAGAAGAACACTCAACTTCTTGAGCAATTTGCCAAAAACCATTTCAAAAATACTGTACATCAAAAGCAAAACATTTAGTGCAGGTTATTCGAAAATTAGGGGTAATTGCATTCTAATATTGTAATTTACCCGTTATTTACAGATGGAATTTAATATTTATTCAATACGTGAAATGTGTATAAATAGTACAGATCGTCATGAATTGCTATTGCATGCTGTTTAAAAATTAAATTACTTTAGTTATAACTACGCGATTATTTTTTTGACCTAGATGTTTTTAAAATGGTCAAACCAAAAAATTTTGACCTAATGATAGTTATAAAGTACTCTTTTGAAATCACAAAATTACTATTAAATGTTTTCAAAAAAAATCCTTTTCTAAAAGTTTTCAGCTGTCAAAAAATTTATTCAAGAATTGTATTAGAACATCTAGTTTATCTGGAATTCAAATTTTGATAAGGATTTCACAAAATAAAGATACTTACGAATTTAACCATATTTTGACCCAAAAGTGAAATTCTAACCTAACAAAATATTTTTGATTTTTTTTACTTTACCATCATACTAACTAATTGCACAATTTACATTTTTCAGGTTGAAACAAATTTTGCAATATGTCTTGCATAGAAAAGAACATTCTGACTTTATTGACGATTACGTGCCCTAGTTATAACTTTCTACAGATATTGAAACAATTTGCAATCTGAATTCAATGGGACGATTTTCAGACTTGCTTTAAGCCGATGAAACACTCATTATCCAGCTTCTAAAAAGTGTAGATTTCGCATTAGAAATTTCTAAAGATCAGTACTTCAATCATCAAACAATTAATTGAAATGTTCAAAAAAAATAAAGTTTCGGTAAATGTAAGCTGAAGAGGATTTCATAGAGAAATATTACAAAAATCACCAGGTGTGTTGTCCGTAATCCATTGTCCACAAGTCAAGGTTTTCTCATTGTTGTTGCGACAAGAGTCTCTTAAGATAGTGGTGAATGTTAGAACCACAACAAATTTTTCATTTAAAGCAATCCGCAAAGAAAAACAAATTGGTTAGGCGACAAGCTACCTAAAACAAATCTTTCAATGTTGGATCTTGAATAGTAGTGAAATACCTATTAAGGCAAGTGCGCAAAAGGTATTGATTACCATGGGTGTCTCCAAGTTCTACTATCCGATTTAATTCAAGTGATGACCGGGAAAATTTGGTATTTATGCATGTTTGTCCCTTATATGCGTCAAAGATTACCAAGGGTTTTTATGTGAAATTGAACGCTTTATGGTAATGCCGCCGTGATCCACAAAGACTTTAATAAAAACTATGGAAAATCTATAGCATTATGGGAATTTTAAGCAGTGTAACACAATGTGATTAAAAATTAACTAGCTCAGTGGACAATCGTCTAAAAAAGGTTCTAATTATGTAGGAGGAAAGACTTATTACTGAATGTTCAAAATATAGGTTTTCAAGTAATTTTTGGGAATTGAATACAATTTAAAAAACTGCCAAAAGAGCACTCGCATGACTAAACACGGTGCATAAGAGTGTACATATCTGTGCTCAAATTCCAAAATTTGACGTTCAGCGTGAAAAATTCAATTTTGTACATGTAGAATTGTATATGTATTTAGAATTTCAATTTGATTTATTCAAAGTGAATTTGATGATCTCTAAAACAATGCACGAGTTTAATAATTACATTTTGGAAAAAATTTCTTGCTACATTATTACTCCAGGTCCCCGATATGTGGTACTTTGGCATCTTAGCGTACGTGGCTAATGTTTTTCAAATGATACACTGACAGGGAAAGTTTATCCGTTTCAAAAGTAAGTTTATTATTTTAAGGAACATTTCGTTTTTGTAAATTTAATAGGTATCAGTATAAACTTTTCTAATTGGTTAGTAGATTTAAAATAAGTGTTGCAGACGTTGATATTGCTTAATTTTTATTAAAGGTTTCAAAGATCGATAAACCATCAAATTAGAAGGAATTTTGATTTATGACTAGTTTTGATAGCTGTGTCAATGCAACAATTCCACAAGATGCATGGAGTTTACAATCATGAATGGTATTTTGAACGAATTAATAACCTAACGCAAATACGCAATAATATATACTGCTTTTGCAATAACTAGGCCTAAGTCAATTAATACATCAGTTTTGAAGAATTCAAATTTAAATATATTTAATTTTGAAGCAATTTTTCAGATTCAAATGTTTGCTTAAATACTTTAAAAGCTGAATACAATAGGAAATACAAAACAATTTATTTTCAAGGCTTACTGTTCTATAAGCGATGTAATTAATCGTTAAGCTCTATAAATTTTGGCACTTAATGGTTTCGCGTTATTAAGGTTGAAGCCCGAAATTGCTTTTTAAAAAATTTTCCAATTTTGAATTTGCATTTATTCTCTCATTACATATGGCTACAATTATTTTAAGCATGGAATTAAATTAAGAAGTAAAATAACTTGTCGAATTTTTGCCAGTTTTGTTCCAAAAATAATTGCAATTGAATTTCAGCTATTTATCATGAAAATTGCCTTGTTTCAAGACACAATTTTCAAATTTTCCGTAAAAATACTTTGTCTCGCTCTGTTTATGCATGTATATATATAAAACTACTACAAGATATTTCAGAGATTGTTACCATCTATGAGATTTCGTTGACTAGAATGGTCGAAATTCCTCGTCAGTGCGCTATTTTCTTTTAAATTATTTAGAATTTAGTAATAAACTAAGCTTATCTTAGTATTAACTAATAAAGCGATGTGTTGATGCATGGAAAGTCCTTTCATACGCTCTGCAAATTCTACAGAATTTAGAAAAAGAGCGTTCACGCGTAGAAACAATGCAACAAATGATTTATGTAAAAGAGAACAACCAAGCTTGACTAACCCTACAATAAACTATCTTTTTCAAAATCGATTTTTTAATTTTTTCCCTATTGATATCTCTTTTCAGAATTTTTCCTCAGACTTTTTATAATGTACTCTTTATTTAAGTAGCTTTGCAAATTCAAAATCAGTTACTGGTTAGCAATTAAATATAATTTAAGGTCCTTCGGATGTTTTGAAAATAGTTCATTCAGCGTTGTTTAAGTTATAGTGACCATCATCAACTTCTGACTTATCTTCAAATTTGAAAATCATTAATAGATTGCAGTGTACTAGTACACTTAATTGATCGTGGACTTTTCGGGAGAGGTTATTTCAGTAAAACCATCAATCAGTACTATGAAGTTATCAGTAAATTTCCTTTTAAAACAAGATACGCGCAATTGAATGGCTTAGCTGAAATTGTCAATTTAATAATTTTATAAAAATAATTTGTCTGCAATATCACACTGAGTGCAGGTTTTGGAATGGAAGCTTTTTCTATTTGATTGCAAATGTTTGGGTTTCTTTGATACATATTTCAAAATTTCTAAATTTTATTAAATGCTTTTTGTGAAAAAATTCCGATGCTCATAGTTCAAGTTTGTGAGACACCCCACAGTACTTCAATCCCTTTTTTGAAGCACTAGTAACTCTTTCGTATGTAATTTCTTAATGATACATATGATCTACTTTCATTTTCAACCTTACTTGGCAAAAAAAGTTCACTTATTAGAAGCCAATCATATAGATTTGACGCCTGTTTATCAAATTGGTGTAAGGTACTTTATCCGTTGCTTGTTCCTGCGTACACAATTACCTCAGCAGTAGTGGCCTTCTTTCACAAACGATAAGGTCTTGATTAATGATGATGTTCTAATGAGATCTATATTTTTGCAAATTTCATTATTTCATTTAATTAAATTAAAACAAATTACGTTTCCTACACAATATATGGATGTGAGCAGCGTATTCTGCATATTTTAATTGCTTCTAAATTGCCAATTACAAATCTGTTTTCAGCAAAATTTCATTGTTTTGATTATATTATTCATTGTCAATTGTATATATTTTTATAGATTCTTTGTGAAATATATACGATGCTGTAAAGTTAAATGCTGTCACAGTTGTTTTAATATGCAGAAATAATTTGGAAATTTGGTTATACGTGCATTGAATTATAAAAAAATGTTCATAATGTCATAATTATCAACAAACTTGGTCAAAGATGACCGGGTAATCTTATAATACCTCAAAATTTATTAAATTTATTCAATATTGAATTTTAGCTAGAAATCTAGTGTAGGAAATCTTAAAATATCTATGTACAATTTAGCACAATTTCTTCACAATTTAGTGCACAAAGCTTCCAAAAGTAACTGAAAGAATGGTTGTGCACCAAGCTTCACTATTTGAAAACATTTGCAATTAGTCCTATCTTTTCATTTCTATTGAGGTTGTCGCCAGCTCTGTTAATTTTTTCTTAAACCCATTTTCCAATTTTAGTAACTTGAAAGCCACCATGATTATGAAATTGATCATTAACTCTTACGCACTTATTTATAAGGGCAACAACTTTATTTATTAAATCCCCTATCTTTTAATTCATAGGTTTAATATCCCAGGCTTTAGGGATCCAATTTTGCCTTTAATTCATAAAACATACACAGACAAATTTAAGTTGAAATATTTTTTGGCATAAATGTCTGATTTTATCAATTAATTTATTCATCACAACAGTTATGATTCTAATTACATAATTACTAGTAACATGCAAGTAGTTATCGTTTTAATCAGTTTGTTCACCAATTTTACCTTAGTGGTATCAGTTTATATTATCTATTGATTATATTTCTATCGCAGGTTAAAAGATTTCAAAGTACAGAAAAGATTTGTATCACTTTGGTAATCAAATTCAGAAATCCTTTTTGTTGTTGCCTGCGGAATCATTAAATTTAGCTTTAATGAATAAAGAGAGTATTCACTTTATAACGAAGGAACTATTCTGCTCATTATCTACTGAGAAAACAAAACACTTATTTTTAACCAAATCATGTTTGCAGCCTAGTTTCAATTTTCTTACGGGACGAAAGAAGACATTTTCATCTAAGTCCGAACCTCTTCTTTATTGCAATAGAGAAAAATTTGCTGGGTATAGCAATATTTTGTCAAACTTAGCAATATTTAATTTACCAGATACATTTATCAACGCATTAATTTCTAATAGCAATCAAAGTTTTTCGATAAATTTAAGTCGTTGGTGTTAGTATAGAAGCTTAGGTCAATGATGAGCTCAATTGTTTTGCAGTCAACAAAGTTCATCATTGACCATGTCGAAATATGACTGAACGGTATTAGGGCCTTCAAAGAAGTATTGCACCCTATAGTTACACCTGAAAAGTTTCTCTAGTTCCACATTCAAATGGTGATTTTCAACTCGAAAATAAAGTTGTCGATTGATGTGACCATTCTGCTTGGAACTTCCTGCATCTGACCACGTGATGTGATCAACCAAAGTTTCACTTGCATTAGCCATTTCCAAGAATCGCTTAGTAAATTCGACCCTCCGGCTAGGGTCGTCTTCATGAAGACCAAGCCGTAGGATGTATGTCTTCAAACATACGTTTCAGACACCGAAGAAATGGATTACGGGAGATTTCTTAATGGTCAAAACCATCATCAGCAGCTAAATGGCTCGCTGTTCTCCGCGAAGACATTGGAGCTTCATTTTGAACTTCAGCTGTTACTGAACCTGGAAACAAAAGATCTTTCTTAATGGATAGTCTCCTACTTCTAGATATGACTAAAACGCTATCCGTCTCCTCATAAAAATTCAAAGAAAACAAAGAATAGACGCAGTAGTCCCAGATTTTAGTACAAGATTATAGAAAACATGCATTACATAACGAAATGAAAATATTTGTGTTAGTTCTGAACCACACTGTATTTCTGGGACTGGGTCAAATAAAACATAAAAGATTGTGCATGCATGCATGTATGGCGTAGTCATATATATGAAGTATTTTAGAATTCAGTATAAAAATATTTTCTTTTTTGCACTATTTGAAACAAATTGGGGTTAGGTCAAGCAATTAAAACTAAAAAAACTAGGGTTGTTTGGGTAAAATGTATTAGTTGAATTTTGAGCTAGGTCAACGTATCCGGAGCCATTTACAGCCGTAATGTCTATAGTAGCTATTTTCCAAAGCATCATTATTTTATCATTTTCTTTCATTCAAAATATTCTTCATAATCACTAAATACAACCCAAGATCAACAAATATATTTATACTGCTTATAAATAGTTTTAAGCACAACTAAATGTTATCTTGTTTTACTTACGACAAACTAAATTTGAGTATTTTCAATTAGAAAAAATAGCAAAACCTTTTCAGGTACAATGGGGTTAAGGCTTCAAAAAACTGCTTTATTGTAAAAAATCACTTTTTACACCGAAGTTCCAAATGCAATACCAAAGGAAGTACAGAATTGTTTGTTGTTTTGCACCAATACAAACAGCATTTGACATTTGTTTCAATTTGATTGCTAAAATTCCTCATTTTTCTGGTCTGAAAAATGCCTTTTAAGCGCGAGTATGTTTCCAAGTATTCCTAAATTTAATAGATACAATGTCTAATAATGATAAAGAAGCTAATTAAATTGCTCACTAGGGCACTCGTTGATTAACTGCAATGCTTTGGATACTGATGTGCAGGAGCGTACGCAGGATTTTCTGAGGAGGGACATCTTAGTCATATCAAGGTGTCACGAAAAAGTGGCGAAGAATCGCTAAAATTTTTGAAAAAATTGATTTAACCAATCAAAATCAAAGTTGAAAATCTGTCGAGGGGCATTCCACCATGCCCCACCTTGCATACGCCACTGCTGATGTGCTATTCACATCCTTAGTAATACAATTACTGTAGAAGTATTTTGGTTGACTTTCAAGCGTCATTTTATTTATAGAAAAGTGAGCCTCAATGCATACATAATTTTTATTGACTAGTTAATAGTTTAAATCAAAATTGTTTCTTATATAACTAAAAATTGTAGACTGCTTGACTTCGAAATCAGTTTTTAGGTTATGAAAATTTACGTGAGGAAATCTAAAGTATTTATACTTTCATTCGAAATCTGGTGAAGAAAATATTAATGTATGCGTAATATTTGTACTTGAAGTGACAAGCGCCACTTAATTTTATAGATATGAGAAATATTAATTAGATGTTGCAGTTTTATTTTTTATAAACTATGGCCGGAGTTTTGAATTGATTTTTGTTTAAATATTTGAGAGTTAAATTATCTCCCTAATTTTGCGGATACTCAAGCTACAGATTAATTACCATTGTATTTGCTAATGCTCTGTTTGAAGGGTAATTAATCAAAATATTCACATAGCTGAGAAATGTGCTCCAGCTAGACATTCAATTCAACAGTGATTAATGGCTTAAGAGTTTATTGTATCCAATACACAAATAAATATCTTCAAAAATTATCACTATAAACAAACATTTTGACGCTGTTGAAGTATTATAATTAGACAAGTTTCCAAATCTTTGTACATCCGGAGAATAGCAACCCATAATAGACGTAATTTACTGAGAAATGATGGTTATTGCTCGGGGCTGAATAACTGTGTTCCATACGTTTTATGATAAATGTTATGCAGTGGGCTGAATTAGTTGAGTTTAATTAATGTGATTTGCTGTAATTTTTCGGTTTATCTTTTCTATAAGGATTGTGTAAGATTTATGAAGGTGCTATAAGTGATCACTTTCACAAGCCAAATATTAATAAATCTAAGCGTAAGTATGAGCTCAGTACCTTATTAATAAATTTCCGCACTCAAGTTCCGCTCAAACAGCTACCAGTGAATTTTACACTTGGTGCGTTTAGCTTTGATTTCAGCGCAATTGGCTACTCCCGCACCGAACCTAAGTATCACGCGTTTGTAAATTATTGAGCAATTTCAATATTAAAAACAAGTTCTTCATAGCCCAGTAAAATATAATCGTTGGTAATATTTTAGAGATTATATTTATTTATCTTTATTTATTGAGTTTGGCTTAGCTCCCCATAATATTTATTGATTTATTGATATAGACATCAATCATATTTTTTATAATTTAATTATATTAATTTATTCAGCCAGTTTAATGTAAACTTGGGATTGAAAAACCAATAACATTTAATGAAATTGTTGATTAGTGTTATGCAATCGCTTTTAGTATACATAATGCTATGAAATTTCAACTATCAATTTGATTTAGAACTGAACATTATAAATATGTCTATATACCGAGTTTCGATTAGAAAGATGAAACAAGTTAGCATCTAACGTAATGCTTAGTAGTTCAGTAGAAACTATGGACTGCTCACTACGGAAGGCTGGGTAAATCGTGGGCATATTCACTCCCTAGTTGTGTGATAGTCCATAATTGAATAAATTCTTTCTGAAATACATAAAAGATATCCCAAAAGAAATGCAACTTTTCTTTGCTCTCATTTAGTAAACATTTGATTTAAAATAAGAATTTCAACTGATTTGGAATGAATTATACCAGATAAAATATTTTCACAAATTTTCACTTAGTTGACCCAATTAAGTTGATATTTATTAGTGATTGCATGTACTGCTATGTCTGCAACCTCTCAAATCCATATTAATTCCACGACAATCCCTTCTGGTATCCAAAGATACGTTTGAATAGGATTTCGTCGGTCATTCATTTTGTCTTCTTGCTTCGAAGACACGAATGGCTCAACTGCTATATTTAATACAGTGGTATTGTAACATTAAAAAACATCATGTCATCTCACAAATTAAGTCAAAACTAGACTTTTCGAGCACGTTTTTGCAGCAGGGTGACGACGCCCTACAGGCTACACGTTCAACGAAACAGCTGCTTCAAATAGAATTAGGTGAGAAAGTTATTAGACGTGGTTTGAGTTTAATTGGCCTCCTAGAAACCTGAATTTATCCTCATCTGACTTCTGACTGTGCGAAAGTTAGTCCGAAGTTTATAACCCAATGCCTCAAATTCTAAAGTAGTTAAAAATACAGTGAATATAGCATAGGACATGATTGCAGCTGTTGACAGTCTGATTTCAAAGTTTTCTAAATGAGTGGAATTTGTTGGAGATCTCTTTAGGTTCATAATTGCATCGTAAGGTCTCAATTGATTTAGTCCCCTTTACCTTTCAAAATGACTACAGACATCGCACTTCTAGCGGTTATTTTTTTATTCTTAATCGTTAAAAATGTTATTGGAAAAATTTTAGATGAAGATATGTGAGCCTCAATGAAGAGGTAGATATGTACAAGAACCTATATATAACAGATAATTGACCGTTCTAAATGTTACAAATCAAATAATCATTTTTAGCGCTATTCTAAAAATACAATAAATTTCATACGTACATGTTTTCATAGCGCAGATGTTTTCTCAATATTTAATGTACATGAATAGTTTTTGTATTTCATCGATCGATTGAAAAATGTATTTCTGACTGTGCCCCTCAACGTTTTCATCCATTATTAAGATAAAACGGGTGTTTTAAAGCCAATTTCTAAAATAATATAATTCTATTCATTTCTACAAAGCTTCACTGTGTTTATACTACTTATAGGAGAAAAGATATCTGACACGATCAAGAGCGGATATATCCGCTCACATATAGCTTTTCTATTACAATTTATGCTTGCAAACTATAAGATGCGTAAATTTGAATTAACCTACGTATTGTTGCCGTTTGTTTCTTTAGAGTCTATCCACGTGTTAATATTTCATTAATCTATTTAACTTTAATAGGCATGCGTTTGTAATTCCTAAATATTAATTATTAAAATGTAGCTTAGCTAGTCATAACATAAATGACCCTAGATTGTTTGAAGTATTAGCCAGCTTATAACCTTTATTTTGTGCATTGCAGACATAATCTATACACATATTTTGCAGATTTATAACATTTTGCACTTACTATTTTATTTTATTAGGTTCACGAGCAAATTTGGCCTTATTTTGTCATTAATTAGTTATTTTTAGTATTGTTTTATGGAAGCAATTAAAAATAGAATATATATTTGTGTTTTACAAGTTATGATGAAACTTGGAATTTCGTGGTCTCTGAAACTTCTGGGAATAGATGAAATGGCTATTTCTTACCAAATTTTATGAAACGTCATTTTGGGTTTTAACAGGAAAAAACCTACCTCTATCTCGACCCCCACTAATTAAATCAACGATTTCACGAATTACCTGGAACTTTAAGCATTTCGTACAGTATATATGATGTTTATATGGTTGTGTAACATCTTTATTGGCAGTAAAATTTTAATTAACGAAATTTAGATGAGAAAAGAATGATGGGTTTTGGAGGAACAAATCATAAAAAATCGTCAAAATTAGGAGATTATTTCGAAACCCAAGACTTAGATGACGACCAATATAACTTAAATAAAAAAGATATAAACTCAGAACTTTTGTCAGAAGAACTACCAGACGAAGATAAGCGTATGATGGGGTTTGGATCAAATCAAAAACGCATGATGGGTTTCGGTTCAAATCAGAAACGGATGATGGGTTTCGGTTCAAATCAGAAACGGATGATGGGGTTTGGTTCAAAGGAAAATGTTTAAATTTTAATTGAATTAGACTATGTACAGATGATGGTTTGTTTAAATGTAATTCTAATGAATATTTTACGTGTTTAGAAATGAATCATTAAATTATTGTATATTATATCTTTAAATATTTTAAAATTAAATGAATGATCTTGATTGTAGGTAGATTAATTCTGAACATTCATTTATCCAGTTTGTGTTAGCAACAAAACGTATCGCGCGGGTTATTAATTGACTTGGGAAGGCAGATAAAGGGCTTCAAATTTTTTAGTGAACGATGTAAAAATTGTTTAGTGCGTTGCCCAAGTTCATGTATGGGGAATATTGCTAAGTGATGTACACCTTTGCAATGGAAACTCCAATTTGAATTTTTAAACGTGGATTGTAATTTATAGGTTAACTATAGTTTCCTTATCAAAAGAAATTAAGGTTCTCATGAACATATTTAGAACATATGGTTGATTACCATTTGTGTAAGTTTTGAAAATTGTTAAATAAGACATTATTGGAGTGCATTAAGTTATCATTTTTAACAAATTATACGTCTGTCAAAATGCATACAAAGAAATAGACTAATTAAATGCTATCTTTCAACGTTACTTTCGCATACAAAATATCTGTAGCAGTTTCACTGCTAAATAATTTTGCAATTATAAAATTTAGTTAAGGACGAGCATATAACTTCAGAAAGACTTTGTGACATTATCATACATAAATGTTTTTGTTTAAACAATTTTTAAAACGTATACTAGCAATTGTTTGCTTTAGCTTAGCAGCAACTTCAATGTAATTTTAAATTCCGATCTCATTCTTAGAATTTGTTTTCTAATGCAGGNTCAGAAAGACTTTGTGACATTATCATACATAAATGTTTTTGTTTAAACAATTTTTAAAACGTATACTAGCAATTGTTTGCTTTAGCTTAGCAGTAGATACTGCAGCAACTTCAATGTAATTTTAAATTCCGATCTCATTCTTAGAATTTGTTTTCTAATGCAGGAATCGGAACATTTAAAGAAAAAATATTCACTAAGTAAATGCTCAGCGAAAAACAATTTCAATAAAACTATATTGAAATTATCAAATTCAGGTGGTTTGTCTAAAATAAATTTACTAAAATCAAAGTAATTATTACTTCCTAAGATATTAAAAGACATTGAATAACAGCATCAAACCGAGTTAGAGAAAGGGACATTTTCAGATAAATGACACAAATCAACTTTAATTTTATGAAAGTCAACCTTAATTTTTGAAATGTATTATAAGCTTTATAATCACACAGTTCATTCTGAAAAGTAACAACTACATATTAATTTCCGTAATTTTGGCTAAATTTTTATAATTTTTATATTGGATGTTTTTGAGGCACAATTATACATTATAACATTAATGACCTATGTATAATACACACTTCATTTCTGCTAGTGAATTGACTTGGCAAAACTAAATATATTTTCTTTCCTTGTGTTAATAAGCTCGATTGTAAGATTCCGGCTAAATTCGTATAACCTACAGTTTCATTTGTATTAGTTTATATAAATGGCCATTTTTCAACATATATAATAATGGCCTTAGTATTAAAAAGTAATAGATATAAATTGTAAGTAGTACAAAAACACGTGTACGCAAATCTGTACATTTGATAGTCTACAACAAAAAATTTCTGCAAGCGAAGTCTTGGACAAGCAATTCAATTAAATCAAATAAGAAAATACAAAAGTTGATCAAAAATTTGTTATCACGCATAAAAACCAGTGATTTTTGGTTTTTATTGATAAATATCATATTTCTTTGATCGCCATCGAGATCGTGCTTTGCTGTTTTTCATTTTTTGCGAATCAACTGGTAAAACTAGATACACAGTAAATAGGGCACTGAACTTTGCGCCATTTTGAATACCTGATCCAGTCTTTTGCAGCAGTATCGTTGACATTTTCCCATTTTTGCTAAATTTAGGATCCATGGTATATTTTGAACTCAGATTTTTCAACGAACAGAAATTTCTAAGCTTGTTTGAATTTTTCGAGTAAGATCAGCTCTATTCGCCTCATCAAATAGAATCTTTTAATGAGGTTCGTTTGGCTCGATATTTTCTTAAAAATATTTTTTTCTCAGAGTACTTAATAAACATTTCTAAAATAAGAGAATGAGAAAGGGATATTGAATGAGAAACAAGAAAATTTGAATAATCAATTTCACAAGCAAACCTGTAATCTTGCGTTGCTCAAAAAGGCTCATTGTCTATCCAATGCAGTGCTCAAGCTCAGCTCGTTGATAAGGTTAGGCTGAACTCATTTAGACTAATTTGCTGTCTTTAAAAAAGTTAAAACCAAATTTTCTGAATCTGCAATAATTAGTTGGCAGCCACCACACTCAAGTTGACTGGGATCAGGTATCTTCAAACGAAGATTTGTAGGAAACTTATTCTTCCGGATTGTGCCAGGAATATAAAAGCCTCTAAAGAATTTGTTGAAAAAGTGTCAAGGTGAACTAAAGAAGCTACATTTACACCCTCTAGCATAGAAACAAAATCTGCTTCCCTGAGATCTTCAAATCCCTTAGTCCTACAATATGGCACGAGGTTCAACATCATTCCACCAGCAGTCGAAATAGCATAAAACTTGAATGATTTGCTCATGTACACAGAGATCTTCATAGGGGCGGGAATTTTCCCCTCTGCTGAACACTGGATGAACTTTCAATAATGAATCTCGCTGTTTTTCATGTCTAATGCGATGGTAGTTTTTTCTGTCGATTATTTCCTTGACGGGCCAAAATATGTGTTTCCCCAAAACAAGAACAAGATTGGCAAACAAATCAAATTTGTTCTAATCTGTGAAATATCTCCAAAATATGACAGGAAAAGTGCCTCTTTGTTGTTTTTTAGCTAGAGATTCCCATAATTCTATTGTTAATGATCAAAAGATTGCTCAGACCTTGTCTGTAAAACAGTTCATGATCAAAACTGTAGTATATGAGTGTACATGTAGACATTCATTGTATTTTTCCTCTAGTTTTTGTTTTGGTTTTTGTTACATTCCGGTGGCATAAGAAGAAATACAGGAGATGTTTCATCACTTTACGGTTCAAAAATGGAATCATCCAGCATATCAGGTTCATTCATGATCAACTCATTGAATTAGTTTCATTTTTGGTCTCAAGGGACGGCAACTGTTGTAACGAAGACTATCGGCTTAACCATATATTTGAAATTTGAAATTTGTAACCTCTATTTAATTCCATAGTGTTTGTCAATTTGTCAGGGTTTAAGAAAATAGTTACGGAGGTTAGGTGCTGTTGTGGGACACGCCTGAAATTCATTTCTTTAGAATAGCATGGATTATTTCAGGATGTCATTAATCATATATTAAGATGAAACTAAAAATGATACAGTTCATCACTTAGAGTAAATTTGAAAAAACGCAGTTTGTAAAGGACAGCGGATTATTGACCATGTCAGAATACTTCTGGATTGGGGAACGGCAGATGTTGTGAAAAATATGAAACTAAGCATATGTACATTTTTCAAAGAACTTCAAAAATAAATATTGTGCAATTTATCTTACAATTACCAGGAAAATTCACAATCTATATAATTTCAATTTTAATTTATTGAGGGATTTTGCAAAATCTATAAGAGATACTACTTTACATATGTAAGGTCCAAGAAAACAGTTTATAAATTTATTGGCCACCATGTGAATGTGTTTCATATGCTAGTTATAGACTCAACCGGCGAAATAATATTATTCATATTACATGGTTTGCTTGACTGCCCATGGATTAATTCAGAAATTTTAATGTGTAGTACTTGGTGTGTTCAGAAAATAATGAGAATCTGTTCCCCAGGAATTTTAGAAAAAAGGTAACAATATAAAACACACATATTTATACATAGTCTCCTAATACATTGATAACACATAAAAAATTCTCTTTCATTTTGTCAAGTGTGTAGAAATTTACATTTGTCAATAGAGTGCCAAGCACCAAAAAGGAAAATCTTTGAATTTTTCTTCACCCACAAAACTGTGCATACTGCACAAGTTTTACAATTGTGTGTACAACCAGAAATCTTCAAGATTGAAATCAGGTGAATATGGAGCTGTCACTTGTTTCTTTGTCCCTTTGAATCCAAACATTCTGTCACTAATTGGGACACATGAGGCAATTGCATTGTCGTGAATCAACCAGCTGTCTCACCATCCAAATAAGTTTGTCAAATGACTGAATTTCTGTTGCATATTTTTCAGAAACTCCATAAAAAGCTCTCTGTTTATACTCTGTCATCATATGACTAGTTCTGCATACATGTCTTCACCAAAAGTTGCTGCAACAATAACATGACATTTTTCACCCCCTTGGGATCTTTGTGGAACTGCTCATTTGTCAGCAACCGATTTGCAAAAAGCATGATTTGTAGCCTTTGTTCCCACAGTTCTCAGAGAAAATCACTTCTTCTTTTTCCATGCAATGGAGAGCATTCAATGAATAGCAGCTGCAAAGTGAGTATTTCTCATCATGGTCTTAACAAAGAATTGATAATTTTCACATTCGAATTCCATTTCCTTTTCTAAATGAAAATAGTTCTAGTGTAACACACTGTTTCAAAATAATGAATGCATAGAAAAACACAACTATATATATATACAAGTTAGCTAATCATGATAGACACATTTAAACTAATCATAGCCTTTCTATTTATAACATAAATGCGTGTGTAAGAATTTTCTCATTATTTTCTGAACAATCCAAGTACGTATTCTGCTACCGCATAATTCATTTCATAAACTTTTTTTATGTAATGATTATGTATTATAATTGTTTTAATGCTACACTTTTTGGTCTCCTTGTAGTTTTACGAAAGGAATTATTGATTTAAAAGACAACAATTTTTTGGTAATTAAAATATATTGAAATAATTTTATCAATCTCAGTTGTAAGTGTGTTCAATAAGGCTTTTTGAAATGTATTGCTTAGCTCCAAACTCCCCCCCCCCCCCACGGATATGCTGATGGACTATTATATGCATTCACATCGAATAATCAATTCTGGATGGATGGTTTGTCTTTTCAAATATTTTGTATTTAAATGACAGCATTTCTGAGTTTAGTAATTTTAAGGATATTTATTAATGTATTATAGAAATTTGTAGATATATTTAAATAGTTTTTATACAATTTTTACAAAATGGATAATTTAGAGAAAAATATGCCATCTTATTGTGTCGGTGGTAACGATTAAATGTGGATAAACGTGGCCCAAAACTACTACGTGTCAAGCCGTATGCTCTGTGTTGTGGTTCAGGCTGCAAGCCAATGATTTATTCACGGGTACTTGGCAAACATTTCTGTTCTCCAAATTGAAATACTAAATTCCAATCGTGAGATTAAATATAAAACATTCGTCACACTGTCAATGAATTGCGGAATAGCCCCATTTTTTCCAGCTACACTAGAGACTAAAATTCTTCTAAAGACATGAATAAACCTACTGCAAGGGATTCTTACTACCTCAAACTAAAACCGAGCTTGATACAAAACGTAGATATATTTTTTAGATATAAATTATAGCTTTGTGTTTTGTAAAGTTTTACGTTGCATTTTGGAAGCATGTTTTTTATTAAAAAGTTTTTTTATGACTTGATACATTATCGTCTTATGAATTTGAATGGTTTTTACTACATTACTAGATAGATGATATCATTTTGAGCTGTATGAATATTGGAACTACTGACTAGCATAGTTCACAACAATTTACAACTTACAAATAGATAGCTCCTACATTCGCTGCTTACTTAATTATTTTTATTCAAAATAGAATTTATAATTAAAACTTTTTCCGTATCTAACAAAAAAGTTGGTTATTACATTAAAAGTGTGTTTATCAAGCATACAGAATGCAAAAGTCCATACAATCATTGACAATTGTTTGATAAGCAAACTGTCAAAATAATGCCTAGAATTAGCAATGTGTATTGGTCGTATTTTTTAATATTTATTAATTAATAATCTTAATTCTAATATCAGTAGAAACATTTTTGTAAAATATCCAAAAAGTTATTAATCAATATGTAGTTTTATGGACATATCCTGGAATATTTTGACTATTGAGACTGCTGAGTTTCACTAGTACAGTGGAAGTTCCCCATTACGAACGCTCTCCACTTCAATAATCTCTCTAATTAGACATTTTTTCTTAGTCCAGAATTTGTCATTTATGCTATCGCTTTATCAGCCTCTCTCCAATTCGAACATTCTCTATAACGTAATTCTCCCTAATTCGATATTAATTACCGATCCCAATAGTGGCAAATAGAGCTTGCCAATTCGATACCATGGTAAATTTCGCCACGGCCCCAGACAAATGAGTGTNTCTTATGAATTTGAATGGTTTTTACTACATTACTAGATAGATGATATCATTTTGAGCTGTATGAATATTGGAACTACTGACTAGCATAGTTCACAACAATTTACAACTTACAAATAGATAGCTCCTACATTCGCTGCTTACTTAATTATTTTTATTCAAAATAGAATTTATAATTAAAACTTTTTCCGTATCTAACAAAAAAGTTGGTTATTACATTAAAAGTGTGTTTATCAAGCATACAGAATGCAAAAGTCCATACAATCATTGACAATTGTTTGATAAGCAAACTGTCAAAATAATGCCTAGAATTAGCAATGTGTATTGGTCGTATTTTTTAATATTTATTAATTAATAATCTTAATTCTAATATCAGTAGAAACATTTTTGTAAAATATCCAAAAAGTTATTAGGCAAATTCAAGATAATTTGTAGAATATATTCAATATGTAGTTTTATGGACATATCCTGGAATATTTTGACTATTGAGACTGCTGAGTTTCACTAGTACAGTGGAAGTTCCCCATTACGAACGCTCTCCACTTCAATAATCTCTCTAATTAGACATTTTTTCTTAGTCCAGAATTTGTCATTTATGCTATCGCTTTATCAGCCTCTCTCCAATTCGAACATTCTCTATAACGTAATTCTCCCTAATTCGATATTAATTACCGATCCCAATAGTGGCAAATAGAGCTTGCCAATTCGATACCATGGTAAATTTCGCCACGGCCCCAGACAAATGAGTGTTTTGATTATTATTTAAAATGTGTTCTACACGCAGTGCTGTTCACAGAGATATTTTTTGTATGGACACTTGAGAAAATATGGTTAGAAATAATTGCAAATGCAAACATACAATATACTGAAATAAGTTTGCTTAACAGTGGCTCTAAGAAAAACTTTAAGAAATCTTGCTAATAAATTTTGCTAAAGTAAAGAATTTCATTATTTGCTTGTCTGTTTTTTTGGCAAAATTCAAATTTGGAGAAAACGAGTGTTCTCTTTTGCCCCTTCCCTGAGAGCACGTTTCTGTACATATCTACACATTACATCTCATTATAATAAAATTACCAACATGTGTATATGTATTTTATACGATTTATTATTTAGTATTGATGTAGATCCTCATCACATAATTCCACAATTCGACATTTCTGTAATTCGTAAAGCTTCCTCTATCTTAATTATTAAGCTTCTAGCAAAATTATAGGTATTTTAAAAAACAATTAATGTATCGCTTGGAGATATATCTACTTTTCAAGCAATTACATCCCAAAACAATTTCGGTTGGAATTCCAGATTTAGAAACTCTAGCTCATTTGGGTTAGTTTTGACACAAATTCATATATAGCTTCTGCGATTAATTTTATGGAGTCTTAGTGTTTGTTTGTTATTTTTCTGTCACTTAAAAATCGTTCTTGAATATACAAAGTTATATTGGTTAGGAAATATACTTTTCCTATAGCTAAAGAGCTGGAAAATAATTTTTTTTCTTAAACTTTATTATTTAAGAGTCATAATAGAACAGACAAACTATGAAGACAATCAATTTTATTTTTGAATATTTGAGAGAAACAATCCCTTGTGTACTGATAATTCAATATTAAACAATGAAAAAGCACACATGATAAAAGAACGAAATTATTGTTTTCTGATAAAGTCAGATTCATTACTACAACTCTGACTCCAACAAAAAAATTTAATGAAATGCCATACATTGGAGCACTACATTAGACTTATAACTAAAGTCTTTTTTCTAAAACGTATGTTTGAAACTTTTATTAGAAACTAAAAGTCGAGCTGGGTCTGCGGTCATAGAGTGATATGAGACACTAAAATTTCGCAGTCTTTGACTGCTATTTAAAAAATGTGGTTCTGTTTCAACTTACAGAATGTCAAACTACTCTGCTATGAGACTACATGCACCACTTTTAAGTCTTAAAAATCAGTTCCGGTAATAATTAGCCAAACAATAACTATAGTATTTGCCAAAAAAATATCCCAATAGAGCCCATTAGGAAATCCATATTGAGGTTGAAAGATCGAATTAAGGCTTTAAAAAATCAGAATTGGGCATGAAAAGATCCGAGTAAGGCAATTAGTCATCCAATTAATACAAACAAATATCCGATAAAATTATTTGAGCTAAACTCGACCAAACATTATATATATATATATATATATATATATATATCA
>CABFPE010000138.1:42303-61055 GCA_900660155.1 Hofstenia miamia | reverse complement strand
CGTGTTTACTAGTTTACTAGTTATGTGTACATATTGTTAATATGAAGTCTATATAAGACACCTAAGTATTTGTAAATAGAGAAATAGATAGCCACGTTCTCATATTCAGTGCACTTCCGTGCACCTTAGCGATGCTGCAATATATATATATATATATATCACTAAGTTTAAAATCTTCAACAAAATGTCCGAGTTTTTCATTTTAAGCCCCTTTATTTTTTAAAAAGGCTTGATCCAGTTAATCATTATAATTTGTAAACTCAAGCAATGTAGTGAGCATGACAATTTCCTTCAAATTTTTTTTTAATGATAGATTTCGATATATAAGAATAAATATATAATGTTTATAAGTCTTTTATCGTCTCAAATTTTTAATGTGCTTAGTAGTATTCAAAACTAGGTCATGGAAGGCATAGAATTTGATTGAGTATAAAACACAGATCAAAAAGTGGACAATAGCACACAAGCTAACTAAATTTGACAATATAACTCTCCAAGCTTTAAATGCAAAATCTCTGCTGATTATGTAAATGTGTTTAGGGCATATTTTGTTAAAAGATACAATGCACCACCACCTGCTATTAGCTAATACTAGTGTCTGAGAAATTGGAGTAGTATAAGATTAAACATTACAAGATAGGGCGCATGATACATTGAAGTTGAGTAGACAAATTGCGTTAAAAACAAGAAATAAGTGGTATGAGCATAAGCCACAGTGGGTTACAGAGAATTTAAATGTTATGATCCTGTGAGATTTCGATATACAGACTAGCAAGGCGATTGAAAAAAGATCAGATATAATAATGGTAGATAGAAGAAATGTGGGAATAGCAAGACATAGCACAAAAGGAAAAAAGCAAGGAGAATGATTAGATAGAGAATTACAAAGTGTGGACAAGGGAAATTGAGAAATTCATGAAAGTTCAGTAGTTCCAGTACTCAAGTATTCAACCACGGGTGGACCACCAGTGGGCCACCGGGTGGAATTTGGCCATTCGTGCACCAGTGGCTCACTGGTGGCTAATTGTTGGTCCACAAATGTAATCAATAGCAAACTTTTATATTGATAAATAGTTTAAACATTGCAGTTTAAAACAACACCATCCCAACAAAGGGTTGAAGGAAATGCTAGCAAGCTTAGCATTCATATTGATTTTATTTGGTAATGGAAAGTAGAATTTCTTAATTATAAATAATAACAACAAGCATACAAAAATGTCCAATTTAAATTTAATTTTCAATTTCAGAAGAAATAGCAATTTTTTTTCAAATAATTAAAAATAATTTTTGCAAATTTTAAGTATCACATAGACATTAATTTCAAGGTCTGGGAATAATCATGAATTAAGTATTTTGGAATTTCATTCTTCACATATATGTTAAAATTTTCGCAAGCAGAAATCGAAAAAAGGCTTTTCACAATGAATTTTATATATTTATGAGATCGAAGAAACATAATAATGAATAATATTTTACTTGCAAGCATTAGCTCATATCATATATTATTTATGATTAAAAGTAAATCAGATGTCACTAGTGGTCCAACAGTGGTCCATTGGTGGCTATGAGTGGCTACAATTGTTACTACTGCCACTACTTCTCCACCAGTGGTCCACTGGTGGGGACTGGTGGCCACCCATGCCACTCATTTCCCACCAGTGGAACACTGCTGGTGGTGGATACATGGGTAGGAGTTGGAGCATGACAAATACCTGGAAGAGTTAGAACTTCCAAATTGAGGGGAGTGATAGTGCAGAAACCATCATTATTAGGAACAGCTAAAGTTCTGAGAAAAATTCTAACATTTCAAAAAACGGTTGAGTTTTCAACAGTGAGTTATCCCAATGTCAAGTTGTGACAAGAAAAAAATAGTAATAATAAAATCAGACAGTAGAGAATGCACAAGATATTGTAGAAATTGAAGAAAGTTGAAGTGCTTCCAGCTAGTAGCAGTAAGCAAAAAGCAAAAAGCATACTTGAAGAAGTTAAGATTCCCTAGGTTGGAAGAAGTGACATTACAACCTAGAGGATTGGAGTGGTGGTTGAGGATGAGGCGAGAATGGAGCAAGTTATCTCAAAAATATATGAATTATCACTAACTAAAAGTAATCAATTCATAATTTTTACTATTAGTGCAATCGCTATTCTAACATGATTTGATGGATACAATTTTTGTATTAATGCTCACTCAATTTCATTTACAAAAATTAATTGCCATTTATTTTCAAGCTCTAATTTTTTTCCTATTGATGTTTTTAAATTTGAAAACAGGTTAATATCAAATACGTCAAATAGGTGAAGTATTTTGTAAGGGGTAAGCGTTTTACGCAGTAAAAATTTTTTTTGAGTGCAACAATTTTTTTTTCAATTTAGCATGCTGGGTGATTCAATTAATGAATATTCCTAAATACCATGTGTCACGCAATAAAATTCGGTCATAAATGCACACCCATAAATGGTCAGTAATTAATTTTATAATAATTTATATATTAATGATATTTGAAATTTAAGATATGTATGCATAACCATAAATCATTTTTATTTTATTCAATAACATGGATCCAAAGATTACTGCTTCATTGATTTGAAATTACTATATTTGTGGGGAATCTACTACTGCAGCAATTTAAAAATTTTCTTATCAAGAAAAGAAATGAAAATCTCCTATATGTTCGAGAAATATCTTTGTAATTGTTTCAAAAGATTCGAGGAAACTGCAAATGCAAGTCCCCCAAAACCCGGGGGTCGCACATTAAATGTTTTTGAAAATGTTGAGATAATTGAAAATGTGAAAGTTGCTAAATCCACTGTTGAAACCAAAACAACTATGATAACAAGTTCCATTAGGCAAATAGCTGCAAGTCATTCTTTGTGCTCTTGATCAGTGTTCACACCAAATGGTGCTCCACCACACATTCATAAGGATGTTCGCAATTTTTTATCTGAAACATTTGGAGATGCAAATGTAATAAGCAAAATTTATACACATCACATAAAAAAACTAGTATATGAAATTCAAAGCTCATCTCATTTAATTTACTTGATCGCCTTGTACCTTTTTTTGATTAAAATGGAAGACATTTTGAACACATGTTATAATTACCATGTCATTAAATATTACTTTTTCCGTGTCATTTTGTTTTTATTTGCCTTAATAAAGTTGTTCCGTGCTTATAATTTTTGGACGCTTATTCTGTGACGCCCTGTATATGAAAGTATCAATTTTAAAATATAAGATAAGATAATCAAAGATAAAAAATTCTTTATTCAGATAAATATTTACAATTAAATAACTGATAATTTATATGAAAAGCGTCAATAAATTCACACAACTCACATGTAAAAACTACAAATTCCAAAAAAATCTTGCAAGGATAAATTACAATAGTACTATTTTAATAATGAGTTATCATATATTCATTGTTATAAAATTTTTAATCTAGCAAATGATATACCAGAAATATATATTTGTTTAAAGACTATTTTTGAATACTTTCTTAATATCCATTTTAATTGAATATCAAGTTTTTTTATTAAGCCCATCGCTTAGAACAGTAAATAAAATGTTTACCTTATTACGATGACTCATAATAAAAGCATGGAAGAATTGAATTATGGCAAAGGGTGTTAACTGCCTAACTACTAATGTCCTACCTTTTATACCTATAGCTATTTATCTAATGTGAGAGTATAAATTTAACTTTGTGTCAATAATTACTTCTAGATATTTTAAATTGTCTATATAGGAACATTAATATTATTTATGTTCAAAGTCACAGTAGAAATATCGTAATTACTTTTATTGAGCTGTAAAATACAAAATTGTTTTAGCTTCATTACGTTAATCATCAAGTTATGAACATAAAAATAATTTAAAAATTTGTTGCAATTCAATTCAATAGATTCCACTGCTAAGTGTGGTGCATTGATGTATTATCAGAATGTCATCGGCATTCGGATTAAACTACAATTCATTATAGAATGTATGCCATTTATATAAATACTCAAAAGAAGATTACCTAGAATGTTCCCTTGATTCACACCATTTCAAACCGGTAGCCATTCCAAAAATATATTGTTTAATTTAACTCTCTGGAAACTTTGATTGAGGTGAATAGTTACAGTGTGCTTCCTACTATAAGATAATTTTTCAATTAATATGTTATTTTTAAAAGAATCGAAGGTATTTGAGAAATCTAAGCAGCAGGCTGTAGCTATCAATTTATTAGAATCGAGAGACACTCTCCATTTTTCAGTAGCATTTAATAGTGATGCAGTTGCTGAGAAATTTTTGCATAATCCACTTTGGGTTTTGATTAAGAATTATACTTATTTAGATTTTCAATGATTTGGTAATATAACATTTCGAATATTTTGCTTTTTGAAAATGTTATTGAGATCGGTCGAAAAATAGTTGCAAGGGATATGGATGAACCACTTTTCTTGAAAATACAAGTAATGTGGGCAAGTTTTAGATTATCCGAGAATTATATTTTAGGCATTCATTAAAGAAAAAATTAGCAATGATGTCTGCAATAATTTTAAGAGCTTATCACAAATTTTATGCAAAATTTTTATGTAATGCCACTCGGGGAACATTTGGGGCCTCTATATTTAGTTGATTGTAGCTATTAGGCCAGTAACAACTAATAGTAGACAGGGTACCTTGAATTTTAGCCGGGGGAGCGCGGACGGGGAGAGCGCGATTTATAAACAACACACCATGTTGAAATAAAGATAGGATATAACTTGTAATTTTAATCTAATTTTTTTAAGATATTTCTTTTAGTGTTTAATTAAGATTAGTTTTTCTTCAGAATGAGTATGTTTTTTATAAAAAAATGAACGGTTTTGATGAAACTTGCTTTAAGTTCAAAGGTAGAATATTCTGATTTTTTATTAAATAATGTATAGAAAAGTGTTATATAATGATCTCTCTAATAGTATACCTTACATTTTTGGATTTACTTTCATTGCAATATTTAAACTTAATCCCCCGGCGGTATGTTTTAACTTTTTTATGAAGAAAATAGATAAATTCAATCCCACGGCGGTATGCTTTAACTTGTAAAAAAATTTTTGAATCACTAAATTCAATCCTCCGGCGGTAAGCTTGAAGAGTACAGCCCCTTTACTCAACCTGGTTAGAAAATATTTTATTTTGACACCAACATAAAATACCATTGTTGGATATTGCGTATTGAGTTTTTAGAAAATAACGTTCCAGACAAAAGCTAAGCGATTTGACCGTGTGATATTGCAGTGGGAGGTAAAGATCTACATTGCAATACCCCAAACGTAATTGCCTGAGGAGGTTGCTTTTATTAATTAAAAATTAGTATTACAAAGTGGTCAATAATGGTATTTTGTTCGACTAATCTGTTGAATTCTTCTGCTGTTGGTTCCTTTAAGCTTACCGCGGGTTTGTAGACACCTCATGGTGGTGTGGAAGATCTACCTCAGCCGCGGCTTTACGATTTTTAATGGTGGTGTGGAAGATCTACCTCAGCCGCGGCTTTACGATTTTTAAACTATAAAAAATAATTGTAATTAAATCAAAAATAAAACTCTGATTCGAAGTGTAAGGTTAACACAGCTGTACAAATGTACAGAAGTTGTGAGTTCAAATCTCTCCGAATCACTATGCCAATAATTGGTATTGCTATACCTCTTAAAAATCAGATTGTTGAGCTTGAATAATTCTACGAGACATTAGTATCTTATTGCATATTGTCTTTGTTGACACTATTTGTCAGGAAAATTAAAGGCCGCCTCTCATTTATCTTCTGATTCGTAGTGTAAGATAACACAGCTGGACGTACATAGGTGCAGACTATGTGAGTTCGAATCTCACCGAATCAACTTGGCAACATTTATATTGCACAATATTTTGGGGCCCATAATCTTTTATGTTGATATGCGTCTAAGGGCAATATTTCATTGACATTTTCCAAGAATTATAGTTCTTCCATTTACAGACCCACATTTCAAATTAACACAAAACAGAAAATACATTCAATTGTGTTTGAATACGTATGTTCTCATTTTAACTTTTAAGCCTTGGACAATTAATATATTTAATGAAATAACATAAAGCTTACCTTTTAATGTAGAAATATACATCAATGAAAAACCATTTAAGGTTATTCAAATATAAACACGAGGATGGATATATATATATGTATGTATATACATATATATTTAATACATCCAGCAAAGAAAGAATATCTGTGAGGTTAACAATCAACATCAACCNATAGAAAAGTGTTATATAATGATCTCTCTAATAGTATACCTTACATTTTTGGATTTACTTTCATTGCAATATTTAAACTTAATCCCCCGGCGGTATGTTTTAACTTTTTTATGAAGAAAATAGATAAATTCAATCCCCCGGCGGTATGCTTTAACTTGTAAAAAAAATATTGTATCACTATTTAAATTCAATCCCCGGCGGTATGCTTGAAGAGTACAGCCCCTTTACTCAACCTGGTTAGAAAATATTTTATTTTGACACCAACATAAAATACCATTGTTGGATATTGCGTATTGAGTTTTTAGAAAATAACGTTCCAGACAAAAGCTAAGCGATTTGACCGTGTGATATTGCAGTGGGAGGTAAAGATCTACATTGCAATACCCCAAACGTAATTGCCTGAGGAGGTTGCTTTTATTAATTAAAAATTAGTATTACAAAGTGGTCAATAATGGTATTTTGTTCGACTAATCTGTTGAATTCTTCTGCTGTTGGTTCCTTTAAGCTTACCGCGGGTTTGTAGACACCTCATGGTGGTGTGGAAGATCTACCTCAGCCGCGGCTTTACGATTTTTAAACTATAAAAAATAATTGTAATTAAATCAAAAATAAAAATCTGATTCGAAGTGTAAGGTTAACACAGCTGTACAAATGTACAGAAGTTGTGAGTTCAAATCTCTCCGAATCACTATGCCTATAATTGGTATTGCTATACCTCTTAAAAATCAGATTGTTGAGCTTGAATAATTCTACGAGACATTAGTATCTTATTGCATATTGTCTTTGTTGACACTATTTGTCAGGAAAATTAAAGGCCGCCTTTCATTTATCTTCTGATTCGTAGTGTAAGATAACACAGCTGGACGTACATAGGTGCAGACTATGTGAGTTCGAATCTCACCGAATCAACTTGGCAACATTTATATTGCACAATATTTTGGGGCCCATAATCTTTTATGTTGATATGCGTCTAAGGGCAATATTTCATTGACATTTTCCAAGAATTATAGTTCTTCCATTTACAGACCCACATTTCAAATTAACACAAAACAGAAAATACATTCAATTGTGTTTGAATACGTATGTTCTCATTTTAACTTTTAAGCCTTGGACAATTAATATATTTAATGAAATAACATAAAGCTTACCTTTTAATGTAGAAATATACATCAATGAAAAACCATTTAAGGTTATTCAAATATAAACACGAGGATGGATATATATATATGTATGTATATACATATATATTTAATACATCCAGCAAAGAAAGAATATCTGTGAGGTTAACAATCAACATCAACCTTAATACTTTTGGCAGAACTTCATTTAGGCAGATCTACAATAAAAAGCTAAAAGAAGGCATGTAGTGCATACCGCCGGGGGATTGAATTTAAATAGTGATACAATATTTTTTTAAAAAAGTTAAAGCATACATACCGCCGGGGGATTGAATTTATCTATTTTCTTCGTAAAAAAGTTAAAACATACCGCCGGGGGATTGAATTTAAATAGTAATACAATATTTTTTAAAAAAGTTAAAGCATACATACCGCCGGGGGATTGAATTTATCTATTTTCTTCGTAAAAAAGTTAAAACATACCGCCGGGGGATTGAATTTAAATATTGCAATGAAAGCAAATCCAAAAATGTAAGGTATGCTATTAGAGAGATCATTATATAACACTTTTCTATGCATTACTTAATAAAAAATCAGTATATTATACCTCTAAAACTAAAAGTAAAGCAAGTTTCATCAAAACTGTTAATTTTTTATAAAAAAACATAATCATTCTGAAGAAAAACTAATCTTAATTATATACTAAAAGAAATAACTTATAAAAATTAGATTAAAATTACAAATTATATCCTATTTTTATTTCGTCAATATTTTAACATAGTGTGTTATTAAAATCAAGGTGCCGCTAATAGTAAAAGCATAGTGTCTCAAATTAACAATGATAGGGCCTCGGTTGTGGTAACCAGGGAAACCGGTAGAAACTAATATCAAAAGTTTCCTTGATTACCCCGATATCACTTGCTATAGTATTACTTAACCGCGCATTATTATTTACATAACTGATTAAAATTAAACAAGATCCTTTCAAAACGAGGTCATTTTTCTTCAGGTTGCTTGATTATATTGGTTGTACTCTATTTTACTGGTAGGTTTAATTTATAAAAATGGCAATCTCAAGGTGTATACAAGGGGAACTCTAGACAAGGAATGAGGGGCGTTTCTCTGCCCTGATATGGGTACCAATGTTAATGGTAGGGCAGGGTACGGATAAAGAATAAAACGTGTAAAACATTAGCATAATGCAAAAAGACCATTTCAAGAAATTCACCCCTTCTTATGGGAACCTTAGTAGCAAGTTTGTCTTTAATTGATTAAGACCCCCTGAACCGTTTTATTATTGTTATACTTGAGTACTATTTTGTTTCTGAACAATCTCAATGTGTTTTCAAGATATAGCAATCACATAGGGAAGTGTGTAGGTGTTTTCTCGATTCACATTAAAATAGTGTTTTCTTGGTTAGAAAAAATTGAATAAAATTTCTACAAGTGTATATATATTTTATATATTATATTTACATCATAATGTTACCAATAAGTTTTAATTCTACCTGCTTCATTGTATATTATCCTAATACTGTTACTCCGGGGATAAATACTTTTCTCTGGGAGAAAACTACCCCTCGAACTATCCCCCGTAGATTCTTCACTGATTTTCTGTGCGGGTACGGGTATCAAAAATTGGATGTAAAAAAAAATATATATATATAGAAATAATAATATAATTAGTTGAGTTATGACATTTAGGCCCATCTTAGCTTTAAACTTTTCAGTAAAACCCGATTGCAACATTCCGCCCCCTAAGCGGAAATCCTGGCTATGCCCTTGGGAAAAATATGTAAAATTCAACCAAAAAGTTGTGCGCAAAGTTGTAAGTGTGTACGCTACTTAACATTTTTGAGATTAAGAGTTAATGCTGAAATATTGTAATAATTTTTAATGGGCTAGAAAATACAAAATTGTGTTTCAATTCACTTAAGAGCAACGTATGCAAGCTAAAATACATTGAAAATCGGTTGCAATTTAGTTCTACACATTCAATTGCTAACA
This sequence comes from Hofstenia miamia, assembly GCA_900660155.1. NCBI lineage: Eukaryota > Metazoa > Xenacoelomorpha > Acoela > Hofsteniidae > Hofstenia > Hofstenia miamia. The sequence continues at coordinate 51,674 of CABFPE010000138.1, read as the reverse complement.
GCAGCTTCAATTTTAATGAATCCTGATATTGATTTTGCAATATTATTCAAATATATTAACATTTTAAATAAGTAATTACTATAATTATTATAATACGCTTTATTTCCTGAAGTTAATAAAAAGAATATAACTAAATAGGAAACGATTTACAAATAAAAGAAATTCATAGAAAGTGTGGGACTTCGGACGTTGCAAGCGATTGGAAAAAAAATGTTTTCTGATTTGTCGCTTTTCTGCAATAACTCACAGTACATGTTTGACGTGTGACGGTTGACTTTGACGGCCTGTTAAGGAACTTAAAATTGAGAGGGTGTCTAGAATCCATCACAATGCTATCAACTGTTCTTCTGAATAGGTTAGTAAACGACGAATTCACTATCTCAATATACACTGACTTTGGGATATGTGACAGATTCGCATATAACCTTATAGGTCGTCGGAGTTTCTTCCGGTCTAGAATCGACAAACCAGGAACCCACACTTCAGAAGAATACAGATAATGAGGTAAAGTGTAAGTTCGAAAAGTGGATACCCTGTTACATTGGACACCCCTCTGATAATGAAATTTAATTTCTTGATAAGCTCATTTACATGCTTGTATCATTTCAAACCTTTTTCTATGTAAAGATCCAATCATTTAACAAAGGAAACTCTAGGAACAGCTTCTCCATTTATTTCACACTTGTGTAACATATCACTACTATTTTTGTGTGAAACTTTGAAGCAGATTTCCTGGGACTTCATGGCATTAATGTACAAATTCTTCCGGGTCAAAAGCGTGCAGATGTCGTCTATAATGACAAATAATATTTGTGATCGTGAGATGATTCCCTCTTTCATATTGTGCAAAGTAATCTTGTATCATCAGAGTAAGTTGATACATTGGTTTTCGTGTACAATCTCAAACTACTCACTCTCGGATATGGTGTTTGTAGACAAAGTAAAGAAAGAGGGGGGGGACAATAATCGGGCCTCCTTGTGGGACACCAACTTCAACATCAATAAAGTCAGAGCATTCGTTTTGATTGCCAAGACCATATTGAATGCATTGTCTCCACTTCTGCATGTACTGCTGTAACATCTTTGAAGACACATTAGACGAAATATTTGTTTGCTTAAAAATCTTTATCCCAACAGATGGCGCTCAAAAATGCTTATTATAGCCTATCTTAATACATTAGAAAATATTATTTTGTTCAATTTCTTCTAAAGTATGCAACATTTTCAAAAACAACAGTGCTAATATGAATGCTAATGACCTTAAGATTCCACAGAACCATTAAAGTACTAATTTACTTTGCTAGTTTTTTGTACAATTCAGGAAACAGTCGCTCTCAGTTGAATAGCAATTGTACAGAAAAGGGATTACAACTGAACAATGTGAAATTGATTCTTCATGTGGCAGCCAATCAAATTCCCTTTATTAGATTTTTGTAAATGTTCCCTCACAGCACGCAATATTCAAATTTACCTCAAAAATTGTTGATTTTGACAAAAAGCTGCCATGAATTGTACAAAAAACTAGCAAAGTAAATTAGTACTTTAATGGTTCTGTGGAATCTTAAGGACATTAGCATTCATATTAGCACTGTTGTTTTTGAAAATGTTTCATACTTTAGAAGAAATTGCACAAAATAATATTTCCTAATATATTAAGATAGGCTATAATAAGCATTTTTGAGCGCCATCTGTCGGGTTAAAGATTTTTAAGCAAACAAATATTTCGTCTAATGCACGGGGAAATTAACAGAACATCGCTGTAAAGATTATTATGTAGGACTGTATGGAATGCCAAGGAATAGTAAAAAAATAAGGCCATAACACAAGATGTATTCCGTGAAATTAAATTAATGGCAATATAATCAATAGTACACAATAAAGAATCGGTAGTAGATCTACCGCGTTTATATGCGAACTGAAGTGGATTAAAAATTTCGATTGAATTCTGTATGAGGTGATTAAGGAGGATCTGGTCAAAACAACGAGCAGGTATAGGATTTATAGTGATCGGTCTAAACTCCTGATGCACATCGATATTAACACTGGTTTTCTTCGGGACAGGCTTCACTAATGCCTCTTTGCATGCATCAGGGTAGTAACATGTAAGACATTTGTCGAACAGGTTTAAATATGGTTCAACGAGTTCAGTTTCAAACGTGCTAAAAACCAAGGAGGAGCCTTCTCAGTACCAGATGATGTTTTTTTCTTACCCTTTTCGAAATTTGTCTAACAGCATTTTGATTAATGAGCGGCTAATCGTCATCGTCATAAGAGTTGTCAGTACGAAATGGTAGAGACTTCGGTCTTTATGTTTGTCCTTATTAAATCGAGTAAAGAAAGTGTTATATTCATTGGCTTGTTTAGAAGTTAGAATAATGTTATCAGGTGTATTCTTCAAACTATAAAGGATCTCAGCGTAGAACATATTTTTAATTTTCTCTAGACGAGTGGGATATGAAAGGATGTTGATGTGCTTTTGTATTCTGTTTCTTAATGTACTATCACCCAATACAATAGCTTTTTGTTTAGATTTTACAAGCTAACGCAGGTCATGAGAATTTCTGAGTCTTCCTTGGACACTGTCGATATGTGTATGTTTACTAATTCTACTATTAAAGCTATGATTATTTACTGCTAATTTGATAGCCCAATTTAGTTGCACTTGGAATTTCCTGAGAAATTTTTGGTTTATATCCAGAGGCGCACCCAGAGGGGGGAACTGGGGGAACGTCCCCCCCCCAAACAGAGCAGAGATGCTTCCATTCCTCATTAAATATTTGCCTATAACCAGTGGCGTACGCAAGCTGTGGAATGTCCTTCAGTGAGTTTTTCAAAATTGCCTTTGACTGGTTAAACAACAAAATTTTCGTTAAGAAATATTAAGAAAGTCCAAATTTAGGTGGTGAAATGCATTTCTTAGTGTCGAATTCATCAATATTTCCAAAGAATTTTAGGGGCTTGCCCCGCTTTTTGTTACTTAAGGCCGTAAGTTACGGCGGAGATATTACACCATTGGAAAACCCTGCGTACGCCCCTACCTATAACAATTGTACAACATAATATGTAACTAACTATTGGTTCTACTCTATGTCTGCAAGGGTAGACAATATTAAATTGATATTGCAATTATTGCAAAAATTGCAAATTAACTAACCTATTGAATATTTTAAAAAATCAATTGCCAAATATTTAAGATTCACTTAAATCTTGCTGAAATATATAATCAATTCCCGATTCCAGAAGCATTATCATCCTGTCTAGTAAATTTATATAGCATTGGCTGTGGAATGTACTGGATAATTTGATGACCCAAAATATGTAATGCTTCCACAACCCAATTCACCATTTTATGCATATTGAAGGCTTAACATTAACCTTATTTCGCACCATTGTGATATTCTGTCGGACACCTCACCTTATCATGCCAAACCTAAAGAAATTAAACTATGATCACCGCATTTATATATAGTATGTATGGCAGAACCAAATTTGCCATTAGCAATTATGATTAGTGGCAATATTTAAGTTTTGATTTTGTAGAACAATTTCTTCTTACTGCTAACAGATGTATGAACCACAAGTAACCCTTTTTGTTATCTCACAATTATGATTTTTCTTTGAAAAATTTTTTATGTGTTATATATTGATTTTTATTAATACCAAACTAGTTAACTTACTATGATTTTTGATATAATATTTTTATTCTAATTATTGCCAAAAGTTGGCAATAATCTATTGTTTGAAACGCAAAAATTGATTAATTTACTAAACAAGAAACATCTATTTGTAGGGTTCCAATTAAAAATTGCCTACTCCTGCGTTTCTGTAATTTATGGCGAGGGGCAATTTAATGCGCTACTTAAGTGAAACTAAGAATGAGAAATATAGCCATTTTGAATGAAATGTTTATGAAGTTATAGCTTACTGGGGTGAAAATGATTTGAACACGCTTTCTGTATACATTAACTTGTAGTGAAATATTGTGAATTATATAGCAATGCTAATACTAATAATTCAAATTATGGCAAGTTGCAAAATGTAACTAATGGTTTTTTTCTGTCAGCTTAATTCGAAATGATCCCCAATCCTGTGCATTTTTCTGTTATCAGGAGTTGAAGTCAGAGATAAACCTGCGCTGGTCACTACAGTTGTAGTGAATGCTATATAATTTTTTAACGTTTTGAAATTGTATATTAGTATCATATACTCTTGAAGAACTGAATTTAGAATTTCCAATTCAATGCCCAGATTTTATTGATGGTTTCTATTCTAAAATACCTTACTTTGATATAGCAAGCCGCAAAATTGTAGAAAACTTCTTAAAAAATCTCATGAAAATATGCCGAATCGGAATTAAGTGGGTTGGAGCGGATTCAGGCTGAGCAGGGATTGGCCTAAATTTTCTGATAAGATTTATTAAAGTCTAAGAAGTAAGACATTTCTAGAAATCACTCTACTACAAAATTAAAGAAGTGTTTCCTATTCAAATTGGAACAGTTAACAGTGCATCAGCCTGTATTCAAAACTCGCTTCACCCACAATAAATGTTGCATTAGTGAGGTGTAGGGAGAAATAATTCATTATTAGTAATTGATAACATAAACATTTATAATGCGTGTTCCGTTTGTTAGCCTAAAATGAAATATATACAATATATATATATATACATAATAGTTCTCCTCCTCATAGAAAAAACTGGGTGCGCCCCTGCTTATATCTTTGTAGATTATATTGGCATAGCTAATATTAAGTCATTTTAACTATGCCAATATACTCTACATAGATATAAACCAAAACTTTCTCAGGAAATTCCAAGTGCAACCAAATTGTGCTATCAAATTAGCAGTAAATAATCATAGCTTTAATAAGAATAATGAATATAGAAAAATTTCAAAATTATTTCTACATCCGCAATGTTACATCCATATAAATGTCTTAACGACGTTCTTCAAAATAGTTAACAATACCTTCCCATATTACAAAAATGACTTTCTTGCTGCAAAATTAGTCAATAAACAAAATAAAAGAACACACATAATTGAACCTATTAGGTATAAGAAGCGAATAATGAAAAATTCATTTCTAAACACAGCTATAAATATGTGGAATGAATTACCAAAATATATTAAACAAATAAGTAAATTAAAAAACTTTAAAATGAATATTAAAAAATATTTTTGCACTTATAATATAAAAAATCTGAAATGGCGAGGTTATAAATTTTATAATCCTGATTACTCTATTAATAGAAACTAGCAATCGCCATAGCCCAAGTTAACCACTTCTTATTTGTAAATATTCGTTGTTTTCTTTTTTGTTTAATTTTGTATTACTTTCTTGACGCTTTCAGAATTTGTTATCAGTATTTCTATTTATTGTTAAAACAATTTCTGAATATAGATTTTCTTCTTCTTCTTCTTCTTCTTCTTCTTCTTCTTTTTTCAATGACAAATTGAACATAACAGTAAATAGTCTCAGCAACAATATCAACGTAGAAGTTGGGATTACTCACATAAGCAACGTCCAGCTGATTGTTGGAACCGGTAAACGTAGGCTCGTTCACAGAGTTAGTTAGGCTAAACTCCTCAATAGTTTTATTTTGCTGCAATTTGCATCGCCTGGTAACATTAAAAAGGCTTTCGAATAACAGCGTGTAACATACTGCATAAACCTTCGCAACTCGCTTTGAGTAACACTGTCATTTCGCTTTGGACGCAAGTACATATTTACTATTACAACTGAACCATACATCAACGGTAAAAATACTGGTCTATAGTTTATGGCCAGTAGCTCAATATCAGGTTTGGAGATTGACATCATAACGTTTTGTTTCACTCTCTGAAGTGTTATATGCCTTACAATTTCTTATGCTAAATACATTGAATTTTTCAGAGAAGTTTTTCCGTACATTTTTAACACGCTGTGTATTAGTAGGTAAATATCCTGAAGACATTCTTCAAAATAATTAAGAATAATCAGAGTCGTGCCTGGGGCTCTGAGGGCCCCCACAATCATCGAAAATTTTGCTACTTATAAAAAGCTAATAATAGCTTAGATTGTAGGTCCATTAGGCCCTCAACTTTTGTAACAAAAACTAAGTGTTGCGGTTGCCAAAACAAAAATTTAGGCGACCTTTTTATTGCGTGATTAACTTCTGATTTTAATTGATTTTTGCTTTTGATTTGTTTTCTACTCTATCTTTGTATTTTGTTTCCGTTAATTTCTATTTTTTTACCAGAATAAAGTTTATTTAAAAAAAAGGTTACAAAACAAAACATATAATTTTCATACAAAATTTATACAAAAATTTTATGACGAACTTTTGATTCAACAAAAATTGTAATAAGTTTTTGACAATCCAGATTACGACTCTCAATTGCAACATTACCAGGGAGGATAAACGTTCATGAGACATAATGGAGAGGGTAAAATTTTTTATTAGTTTCAGCTTACTGAAGTTTCGTTCAGCACTTGCTACTGAAATTGGACAATAAGAATGATTCTCAATGCAAATAGACAAATTTGGATATACCTCCTGCAAATTGTACTTGACTATATATATCTCAGAAAGTCTATTACAGAATTCAATTGCTCTTTCTCTGAATTAATAATATGAATAAACTTTTCCAGTTCCATTGGCATTTCTTTTGCATCAACATCTCCCATCAACTCAGGAAATGTACCACATTTGTCTTTAAGATTTTCTTCACTATATGCTTTTAATAAGTCTTTCTTTGTAAACAAAAAAGAAAATGCATCACAAATGTGTTCAATCGGGCTAAACCTTTTTCTGAATGTAAAATGCAGACGGCCCTAACTATCAACAACTTTAGAATGCATGCAGCTAAGTATAAACAAAGCAAAATAAAGGCTAAACGCATCAACGCAAAAATATACTACTACAAGTTTATGTAAGTGAATTAAACTGAAGTAAATCAAAGAATAATTATATTATCTTTTTATTTTTTTATTTATATATATAATTTTTTATTTTTCATTGTCAGTCTGGGCCCCCCGGTTTTGGGGTTTGGGGGGTTCTAGCCTCGGCCTGAGAATAATTTCCCATACAACAAAAATGGCTTTCTTCCTGCAAAATGTATCTATAAGCAAAACAAATATAGCATATAATTGAATCAAATAGGTATTAAAACGAAAAATGAAAGACTCACTTCTAAACACAGCTATAAATATATAAATTACCAGAATACATCAGGAATTATATAGACTAAAACCTTTAAGGTTGATGTTAAAAATACTTTTGCATGTATTATATGAAAAGACTGAAATGCGAGGTTATAAAATTTACAATCCTGATTACTCTATTAATAGAAACTCTCATCGCCATAGCCCAAGTTATTTACCATTACAGTCAAACCTCAATTTAGCACATCTCCTCGGGACTGTAACACCAAGTACGCTATGTTGACGAAATATATTCCACCAAGGGATGCAGTTTCAAAGAGTTCTGTACAATTATTGCAATAGTGTCGCCAAAATAATCAAGTATTTTCAGCTCAACTTGATTTCCATCCTAAGAAATTGTTACAGTGTTGCGTATGAGTGCATGTTTGTTATTTAAAGTATTTTATCCACATTCATTTCTTCATTTCCTTCAACTATGAAATCACCGTTCTCATCATCAATTCCTTCAAGATCACTGTTGATTGAGGTCTAGCCTTTGAAAGCAGTTCTTGAAGCTATTACTAGAGACTTCTCTCATACTGTTTCCAACAAATGTATTTTCAATAAGATATTGAAATTTCTAGGATCGTAGTCACATGTCAAATTTAACAGGCAGATTGTTTCAATGCACATTGTGGCGAAGCTAAGCATGTTTTCGTTAAAATTGACAAACTAAGTCATCTGGATTTATAAATTGTGCTTTTATTGACTGCCCAATATTGAGTATTTTGCTATTTTAAGCTACACTAATAAAATCAAAGATCATTTTAATAAAAATGTCAAGAGCGCCTTATTTTGAGTATTACACTATTTTGATGGTATAACCCAACTGAGGTTCGACTGCATTTGTAAATTTTCCTTGTTTTTTATTTTATTTTGTATTTGTTTTCATGCCACTTTCAAAAATTTTATCTCTATTTTTAATTGATCAAACAATTTCTGAATAAATTGATGCGGCTTTTTTCAAAAAATTTAATTGAATAAAAACAATGCTGGACAACAACCATTAATTTTTTTTCTATTCTGGAACACATTCACTATCTAATTCAATTACCGTTTCCTATTCGATTCCAAGAGCGAAGAAAATGCTTTTTAGTCAAGTGATTCCAAAAAGCTTCTAAATTTAAATTCGTACTATGAATGTAAGAAATGCTGAGCTACGGAAAAACCTGTAGAAATAGTCGGTTTTGTATCAAGAATTGGTGATCTTTAACCGACACCCTCTTTTTAGCCCTAGCTCTAGCATTGTAATTCAATTTATTTTTAATGCCATATTTCGCTATGCAAATTATAATTTAACATTTTCAAGTTTTAATGTATCTGATAATAGTAGTTCATTAATAAAGTCATCAAGATTAGAAAAATATCTAAATATTGCATTTATTCGTCCATCCTCTACGAGAGGACTAGCTTTTAGAAGTTCTGAATATTGCATGATTGTTAATTAAACAAAAAATAATTCTTACCGTTTAACAAACTTTCACCATATTAATTTATTTTATTTTGATTTCGGTTCGACAACACAAAAAATTTGAATACTGAAAGTAAATAGATGTTATTTAGGTGGAAAAAGTAAGATAAGATAAGATAACCTTTATTCAGATAAATGTTAATTAAATAACTGATAATTTATCTGAATAGTGTCATTAAATTTACAAAAACACATATATACAATTCACATAAATTACAAAAGAAATCTTGCAGGCTATGGATAAATTACTATAGTACTATTTTAATAACGTGTTATAGTCTAGTAATTGTTATAAAATTTGTATTCTAGCCATGATTTTCCAGAAATATATTCTTGCTTAAGGAAGATTTTTAAATGCTTTTTAAAAGATTTCAATTTTTCAATATTTTTAATTTCTTTGGGTAGTGAATTCCAGGTTCGAATGGCGACATTAATGAATGATTTCTTTAAAACGTTTTTCTTATACTTAACACATCTAAAAAGCTTTGATCTTGAATTCTGTTTATGAGTAAATCCCGGTATTTTAAACGTATTATAAGGTGGTAGGTTTCTGATTAGCTTGAAGAATGTCAGAAGGGTGTTCAATATAACCATTTGTTTTGGAAAAAGAATTGACCTAGAAATGTACTCTTTGGTTTTCGATGAGTTTTTCGTTGTGATATAGATATTTTAGACGCACTTACCAATACTTATATTGTTAAATTTAGTACAAAATATA
>CABFPE010000138.1:21703-38071 GCA_900660155.1 Hofstenia miamia | reverse complement strand
TCTTTAAAAATGGGTATTGTATCATTGTATTTCAACCATGTTTCTGTGATTCCAAAAATTGTATTATTATCGAAGTTTTCTATTAGATCATGTAATTTTTCAAATTTGTTTCGAATACATTGAAAATTAATGTTAACGTATTTAGGACTTTGTTTGTAGTGTAATAATGTGTTTTCTAAATCATTAATTGAAAGACATCGTGAATTATTATTCATATAAAGTTTTTTTAATCAAAATATTTTTTTTGCATTTGGTATATTGGGCAGTTTGGACTGAATGTATTATGAACTTGAGAGTTTTTGATGTTTGATCTTAAACAATTAATGCATTTGTGAATGTTCTTTGTATCTTTGTTTGGACAATTTTTGTAATTGTGATTTTCTGTACAATACATACAGCAAATATCCTCACATTTGCAAGTCTTTGTAGAATGACCATAGCCTCCACATGAACTGCACATTCTTATGTAGTGATGATCAATTATATGGATGATACTTAAACCATATCGAATTTTGTTGTTTATCATTGTATTTCTTAGTTTAGGTGAAACTTTGATTTAATCTAGAAATATTGAAGAATATTTATAAAAAATATCTTGTTACACTGCAAAATTTATCTGAATATCGTTCGTAAGGTCACAAAACACACACATTAAATAATTTGTACAGCAAATGTTCCAACCTATGAATTTCAATGATGATATGTAGTAGTTATTGTTATAAAATTTGTATTTCAACTATGATTTAACAGAAATATAGTTTAAGCAAAATTAGACATTATACTGTTAATATTCACAATATTAATTTTGTACAAGCTATGAAATTTTTTGAAAAGCATCTTCCTTGTTCCCATTGCTGCAGAAATATTTGGCTTAATTTGATTATATTGAGAAGCAGAATTTGTGATCTATACTGCGAAAATGCCAAGAAACATACATTTTTGTCACAAAACCCAGCTCACTTATCAACTTGTTGTTGTGTTCGCCGTTGATTGGTAACACATGCTATTATTTTATAATCGTTCATAATAATTTTACTAAAATTAATTAATGCAATTATATAAATATGTTAATTTCGAAATAGTATATTATAATGATTATTTATTTCTAGGGTTTTCAAATAGAGAAGGCTATTTTGAAATTATAATTAGAAATTTATAAATTTTTTAATCTATGAGAGTGTAAACAATCCATTTTACAAAATGAGAATTCTTTGTAATGAAATGGAACAAGTCCTACTAAACTGTTCGCACAGGAGAAACATCTTGGAATGTGGCTACTGTTTCGTTGCAGGCGTCTTTCAGCTGCCAAAGCACACTAAAATAAAGAGTAATTATCATATTGTAGCATCGATATCCACTGGTCCGGAATACTTCAATAAAAATTACTTTAATAAAATTTTCTAAATAAATTTCAAAAAGTACATGAAAAGTTTAATTTAGAAATGGATGGCATTTGTTGGTATAACAAACTTTGCGGAAGAACGATATAATGTAGATTGAATCTTAATACATCCATGTTTCCAAAAATGTGCAATTACTAAGAGAGGAATTACAGAAATTATGACTAGCAATTATATATTAATATCTATAGCAATTGATTTAAGGGGGTGCCACACGATTAGTCTTTTGACTATAGTCAAAATTGCGGTTTTGTATTATTTTGCCTATTAGTCAAATATTATGACTAAGTCAAATATTTTGACTAATAGTCAAAAATAGGTTTCTGCGCAAATTTCATTGCATATACATGGAATCCATTAGTATTACTAAGTGGAATTGCTATAATTACATATCAAATTTAGGTGACTAAAAACATTTTGACGGCATAGTCCACACCAAAGAAAATTGAATAATTCATTGACCATTCATAAACAAGTGCTGTTAGAAAATTATGTAAACATTTAACCCAATTTGCACATTGCAATCTGTAAAGGAAATTTCACGTCGTAATTATGTTATCATATCAACCTTTGGAACAGGACTTCCGAAGAAATTGATTACCATTTATATTTCATTCATTCAACAGAATGCTAAAACGAAAAACAATTTACTTTTTCAAAGAACCGCAGGCCTAATAACAAATAATATGGTGTATCAACTTTATAAAACATATTTCAAATGTATATGGGAACATTCAACCAAAATGTTTTGACAATCTATTACATAGCCATGAGCCACTATAGGGTTCATATGAATTTCCCAATACAAAGTACATCAAACAGCTATTTGCTTTTGCTCATTCATAAACAAGTGCGTGCATTATGTAAATATTGAACCCAATTTGCGCGTTGCAATCGACAAGAAGTAATATTGGAAATCATATCAACCTTTATGAAACAGCTGTTGCCAATGAAATTAAGTGAAGAACACGCTAAAGCCAGGTCCTTAATTATCGTGTTTATTTATTAATGACATTTAAGATGAAAGTTCAAAGATATTTAAAATTTTCATTTTCTTTCAAAATTACAATAAGTTGACTATTGGGGGTGCCACACGGTTAGTCTTTTGACTAATAGTCAAAAAAGTTTTTTTGACTATAGTCAAAAGACTAATCGTGTGGCACCCCCTTTAAGCATGTCTGCAAGTACTTTAAATAAATTCTGTTATGTTTCTACTTAATTTATACATAAAAAAACGAAGAAATGCTGCGCATATGTTATTCATTACGCATTCATTTGCGCAGTACCTTCTGGGTGCTAGAAAGAAAACTATTTGGCGCCATTCTCCTTTGGCAACGCATTCAGAATGAATTTCAACACTTAGCTTTAAAAAATAACCTGAATACAGTAAGCAAAAACGAATTTATAGGTGTTAATGAATATAATTATATTTATTAACACCTATAAATTCGTTCTGAATTATAATTAATTTTTACACGATGATACACGATGTACTATATAGTTTTAGTCAAAAGTTGGCATAGACATTTCGTATGTTCTGCACGTAAAACCTTAGATATTATTGATTATTATTTGCTCCTGTAAGTTCGAGTACAGTGTAAAAACAAATTTCTGAATATCGCATACTAAAAATTTAGACCACAATGAACAAACTGCAACATACAGTGAATAAGTTGAGTTTTCTGTAGATGTGTGGATGAATTGCAAATATTGTATTTAAAAATAAATAAATGATCTACCTTTTCTCTATCTGAAAGGGACAAAAATGTTTGTTTCTGTTCATTTTCAGCTTCAACAATTTCTTGCAACATTTTTTCTTCTTTTAGTCGTTCCTTTTTCAATTGTTTGGATGCCTAAATGGAATTAGCATCCTAAAACTAAAAGAAATCTACTTTTCTATGTTGGGCTCTTTTCTGTGCCTTTTCGCATTCCATTTCTTCAGTTAACGGAGGTGGCACCTTATAAGAAATATAGGTTATACATTAATGATTGATTAAACAAATCAATTTAATTATGGAAGACAAAATCATTAAAAGAACAGTATGAAAGCAGTTTTGGGCTATTTTTAAAACAAATATTGAGTCAGAGGAAATTAAAAACTATCATTGGTTAAGATAATTGATAGATATAAATGATCATTGAAAATTTAAACAGGCATCTTACGTTTTCAAAAATTATAAGAAAAAGGAGTATGATAAATGAGGGGCTCTGGGATACTCATCAACTTGCTCAAATAATTTAATTTAACAAAGACAACCTCAATAACATAATACATAAACTTACCATACAAAGGTCGTACTGAAATTTATCTGGATACGATGCTCGAAATCGACGAAATACATTACGTATATTCTTAGAGCTAGAGACGACTACAGGATACTGTCCCTTTTTACTTCTAAATATACAATCATTTTAACACCATGAATCACTCAAATTTCACAAATCATAGTACTTAATAGATCCTTCCATCAAATTTGGCCGTAATATTACAAAAGTGTCCAATTTTGATCAATCAATTAACAATCCACTGATATTCAATTGTAGGAAACTACTGCAAAGTTAATTTATGTATGTATCACTAAGAGTTGCTTAATGAATTCAGAATTAGATGCATCTTGATAAACAGCAAAAATCATTTTGCACGAAAAACCAAATGATTTATCAGGAAAATATCATTATGAATATCGAAAAACTGTAACACGGAATTAACAGGAAAATATTGTGCACGGTATTGGAAGAAGAAATAATTTCTTTTGATACTTACCCTAACAGTCACATTAAATCGTTGCTGTAACGCCACGAACATTCGCTAATTAAGCAAAATATGGACGCAATTTCATTCTAGGAGTTGTGGATCCAAATGAAAGCATTCACTTTTAAGCTAGAAATCTTCCTCAAAAAGTTAATTTCATCTGTGAATGATGTATAAAAATAATTATCATTTCTATAATTTTTTGATAAAATGCATAAAATTCGATTGAACATGGACACGAACAGCTACTGAACGCGAAGACCAAATAATGGTTGACATTAGCCTTAACAATCGCCGCCTCTGTGCACTAAATATTCGCAATTCTATGGATGAAAATTACAATATCCAGGTCACCAAAAGCACTGTGCAAAACCCTCTAATGGAAATCGGCCTTTATACACGTGTTGCAAATCACAAACCCCTAATATCACCGAATAACCACAGGCTCGAATGGCTTGGGCCAAGGCACACATCAATTGGAGTGATCAGCAGTGGGAGCTTGTGCTCTGGAGCGATGAATCCAAGTTCAAATTTTTTGGCAGTGATGGAAAGGTATTGGTGAGACGTCGTTCAGACGAGGATATGAGTCCACACTGTGTTGTTCCTAATGTGAAATACAGTGGCGGCAACATTATGGTGTGGACCAGCATGTCATAAATGGTCCAGGACCAATTCGAATGTTTATTGGTAGAATAGAACAGCACCAATATCGCCAAATATTAGAGGAGACAATGCTTTCAGGCGCAGAAACCATGTTTGGCCAGAGGCCATAGTTGTTTCAGCAAAACAATGATCCCAAACACACTGTCAAGCAGACAAAAGCTTCAGCAGCAGGAATTCAAAACAATGGAGTGGCCATCACAGTCACCTGATTTGAACCCGACAAAGCACCTTTGGAATGATGTTGACATTGCTGCAAAGAGGTACCGGGATTCCAACAAGCAGTAGCGTGGCAAACAGCAAAAAATTCATGGGAGAATATCAGTAAAGACCGCTGCAAAAGTTTGGTAAATTCATTTCAACTACGATGTCAGGTAATAATTGATGCTAAGATCGGACTCACTAAGTACTAATGATATTTTTATTAGCTTTTTATTTATTAATGTATTAATTGGCTGTTATACATGGTTCTTTTATTACCTTTTGAAAGGTAAAACATTGTTTAAAAACAATATGTAAAGTGGATTCAGACTTTTTTCTCGCCATTATATATATATATAATTATAAATGATTGCAATCATTTTATATTAAATCATTTTGTTCACGCACACCGATGGACAGCTTCTCGTTTATAAGCATATATGACCACATATATCGTTACTTGCCAAAAACAAATTTAAGATTAATAAATCCAAAAAATTTTAATATAATTTCTTTCGGCCTGGAAACGGATAGTGATATTTTAAAACCATTCAAATATCTTTTATAAAAAAACGAATCCAGCTAAATGTCCAATCGAATGGTGATTTTAAAAATAGGAACAAACGTCAGTAGTTACTATTAACAATTTATCCGAAGGACCAACAGATGGATGACACCATTTTTGATGTGCATGAAAAAGCCTGGTGCAAAAAATTTCACTCAAAATATTGGGAACCCAAGGGCTATGCCTGAATCGTCCTGGAGAGTAACCTCCATGTGGTGGTTCCTGGGTAGGCGGAGACGCTGAGCCAATACTTGATGGGCGCGTCGCTTTGCGGAGTCCCGAACCAAAAGTGGACGTTAAACAATAGGGTAGAAGAAGGTGCTGCCATGTGTGCTTTGCACATATGGGGGCGGTGACGGTGATGTGAGACTGTCTGTTCTGTGGAGCAGACGGCGACGTCTATGCCCAGAGCCGTAGAGTGCGTCTACGAGGGCAGTTATACAGAGGATTTTCCTCTGTCTCTGGCCTCTAGATAGGCCTAGGCCAGCATTTGCTGAGCCTTACCTATGAGGGAGCTTTACTTCGTCATGGGTTTTAGTTATGATCCGACATTCTAAGATACGGAGATTTTAGGACGTCACTTGGTGCTTTGCACTCAAGTGTATAAATATCTCCTAAATAATCAGGATCTCCATAACAGGCAGACGCAGGTGCTCACGAGTTACCTCAGTTAGTAGCCTTGGTTGGCGAAAGCTGTAGAGAGGCGCAACCCTCTCACGAAGCTCGGCCTTCGGCTTCACTCTCTGCTGATCAGACTCAACACAGATCAGCACTCTGCGTGCCAGGGGTCGCCAGAGGTCAAGCATGATACAAATCCGACCTTAGCGGGTACACTTCCAGGGGAGGAGTCACGGACTTGATCTGTTGACACGCACTCTTCAGTCTGTTGACTGGCAGAGTAAACCCGACTCAAAATATTAATAGCATGATATGAAAAAAAAATCTATCGATGTATAAAAGTACCTTATAGAAAGGTCGGCGTTATTTTCCAATAAGAACGCGACGATTTCTGTGGATGTCCCTCTTGCGGCGACATGAAGTAAAGTTTCATCGTTAAAATAATTTTCATTCATGACTTGTAAACATTCTTCTAAATAACACGCTGTTAAGTGATAGTTATAATCCGCTAAACATACCCTTTCTAGATGAAAAGTGATCGTTAAGCTCGCATTGTAAACGTTCCTTAACGGCTGTATGTAGAGAATCGACCAGCGCCTGATTTTCAATAATTATTTCAGGATACTGTGATGGGAGGGGCTCCAAAACTTTTTCAAAACATTCCAACTTTTTGGGGGATTTTACGGATTTGAATTTGTGTTCTTCTAAAAATGATAGTAAAAACCCTTTACAAGCAATTGGATTCAACATGCATTGCCAATAGACAGTACTTTACGATGCAATATCAAGAAATCTACATATATGTTTTTGTAAATAACTTACAAAAAGTAATATTAACATATATTCAACTAAAAAATCTGGGATCTAAAAAGAAATTTGGTAATATGAAGGTGTCCACAACTATATCTACAATTCAAATACTAAAAAATAACCTGACTTCGTGGTTTTATTGGAGGATTGAGATCGCATTTTCACATCGACTACATCGTTTTCATCTAAGCAATGAAAAAGTAAAAATACAAATTCAACAACTGTTGAGTCCTAAATTCCAATCTATTAGTAAGGCATCATGTGTCATGGTTACAACAGATATCAATAAGATCATCAAGTTTTCCACTCATGTAGATACAAAGAAACCCTAACTTTTCAGTAACATTCAGAAACGCCTTGCTAGTAGGGATATCGAATAACTAGTATGAGGCAAAAGGAGAAATGTTGTTAGGGCAGAAATGTCTACAATGGAAGAGATAACTTTTTTTTCTTTCAAAGACTTCCGTAAATAACTATTTATACTGTGAGCAGCCTTTATTCCGCAATAAAACCAAACTTTGTACATTTCAATGGTCTTACTTTATTCACAATGTAAGCCAAAAAGTCGGCTTAGTGCTCTAATGAATTGTGTTGTACTTTTGCATTTCGAAATGGCATTGCATATAGTTACAGGTCAGCTGCGTTGATGTTACAACAATTAATTCCAGAAATTACTTTATAGATAATATATCTATTTCAATCGAAGTAATTGAAATGTATTATGATAATTCATATTTAAAAAAGTAGATATAATAACGGAAATTGTTTGGTGAATTATTCATTCTCACATGCTAATGTATTACAAATAAGAAAGTTCATATACACATATAGGATTACCATGAAATGTGATAGCAAAGAGCATCGTAGAAACTCGTTTGACTTCCGAGAATGTTGGCCGTCTCGTGATAAAAGGAATTGTTCTAATACGA
Source organism: Hofstenia miamia (assembly GCA_900660155.1). Taxonomy (NCBI): domain Eukaryota; kingdom Metazoa; phylum Xenacoelomorpha; order Acoela; family Hofsteniidae; genus Hofstenia; species Hofstenia miamia. The sequence continues at coordinate 30,136 of CABFPE010000138.1, read as the reverse complement.
GCATCATTCTTTGTGAAAGCTGACTTGTACAAGATATAACGATAATGCACAGGTACACGTATAAAAACAAGCTTAGCTTTGTCTAACAGACTTTTCCATGAATGCAGTAGTTCTTCAATTTCCTATAAACTCATGTGTAAGGCATCTTAAACTATTTTGTGAGTTATGCGTAAAAAGATCGCAATAGATAACTATTAAAAACATACATTTAACAAAGACTGTTCACAGCGCTTTCTAAGATTTGAGCCAGCTGATCCCCGCGCATGCCCTGATTTATCATGTTGTGACTGTACCGTCCCTTGTTTAGCACGAACAGTATACTTATGAATTGTTTTGTGTGCAACTACTTCTTTGCTAAAATATACAAATATCACAAAAGATATTAGGAAACGTGAATGAAATAAAATGCAACGAAATATATCTTCACAAGTTATAAAAATACAAATTGTAAAAACTGTAAAATAACACAGCACAGTCAGTAAAATTGTGCACCCAATTGATAAAAAAATAGAACAGCATAGTTTACCAATGATTTAGTAAAAGATGGAAGTGAACCAATAACAGTGACGTTTTCATTCCACACTATATCTTTTCTATTTGTATTTCAGATTATAAGATTTGTATTTGAGACAGTAAGATTTGTATTTCAAAACATCGGTTTGTATTTCAGAGCAACGATTCGTATTTCAGAATTTTATATTTGCATTTTAGATAAGCCAATTTTTATCTTAAATGATAAGAATTGTATTTCAGAAAAACGATTTGTATTTCAGAACATTAGATTTCTATTTCCGACTTTGAACGTTGAATTTCAAAATATGTGAATTAATAGTGAGAATCTATGATTTGAATTTTACAAGATGAGAATTGCACTAGTTTGAATTTTTATATCCTAAACGACGTGGCTATAATTATTCAAATTGATCGTAAAATTACAATAGATTTCACATTTTTCCAAATGAAGCTGAAGGATCCATGCGCTATCCGCAGTCAAAATACGCTGCGAAAATGAGTACACCGACTGCTTCCATGTAGGCACCGTTTGCATGAATCCTACAATTATCTATGAACACTGAACCCAACAAAAAAACGGAAGGACTTTGTTCAAGCTCTTAATGCGGATGTGGATCGACGAGACAAACTCTAACCTGTTTCTGCAGAGGAAGACAGGAAACTCAAGGATGGGAGGACGAGCTGTGATGCATATGCCACCATCTAGAGGTCTAAACCTCCATTTGATTGGAGCCATTACAAGCCATTGCGTGAAAAAGAGGACAATTCGGCGCTGTTCTTCTACTTTTGCTGCCGCTAATAACTGGTTTTTTAGGCAATGGTCCGAAGGGAACCTTCTGTCGGAAATATTATTTTGGCTGATAACTCACCATGCCAACGACGCTTCCCTGTTACCTTTCAAAATTCCGAATCAAAATCGATTTATTTGGCGCCTTATAAACCCTCAAACTAGTTGAGTCGATTTGGTCAAAAGTGAAAGCGCATGTAAAACAAAATCCAACATTGCAATACCTGGAGAGAGTGATGAACAAGGCAGTTGCAATTGTGATTGTCAGAGATTGTGCAAAATGCCCAACACACAACAATCTTTTACGAGACTGCTCTCAACTTTCAAGACATGACTGTTGGTCAATGAATGTCTTTTATGAAGACTTTTGTAAGAGTCAAGAAATTAGCATCACCACAAGCACGACTGAAAAACGAGTAAAGAATGCGATTTTCCTTGGGACGACGAACAGAGAACGTGACAGCAACATGAGAACGAGCGAAGTGGGAATTCGAGAATGTTATATAATCAAATGGATCAAGGTCCAGATTGCGAGTTAGTAAACGATGAATTGTCTTAAGACTGGCTTTTCAAGGAGGAATTCTATATGCACCATGAAGAAAAGCAGGCTCAACAAAAAATTGGCCTATGGCCAAAGTAATTAAGCATGTTGATCATTGTAAAATGGTCCGTGATGCTGGTGAGCTTTATATAATTGAGCAAACAATTGTAATCTTTTGGTTATCTAATACTAATGTTGTTAACAATAGATTGACATTACTTATAACACACCCCAATGATGTATATAAACTGCAATATTGAAATATCATTAAATTGGTGACCGACCTGCGGAAAACAACTGCAGCAAAATGACCAGCTGCCAGCATAATCACACAATGATAGCAGTCAGGTGCTGCAACCGTAAGCAGTCGATGTATGATGTCCACATTTTCTAAGTTTTCCTAAAAATGAGCAAATTTAAAAATTGATTTAAGGCACCTTTAACTGTACCTTTTTAAATTGAACCAAGGCGGAGTAGCAACTGAAAATTTGATTTTTAAGTAAATGCGTAAAGAATACACGAGCGTCTTTACGAACTAACTCATCTTGGGATAATGCCTGGTCATCACTTTCCGAATCACTAGCAGAGATGCTAGAGCAATCGTCTAAAACATTACAAATTAACTACAACATTGAAATCACTGTTAAACAAATTGAAATTTATCACACACTCTGAAACAGTAGAAGCAAGAAACTATGAATATAATCAGTGTGTATACATTTTAAAAGAAACTATTGATATTTTTACAGAAAAAATCTGTTTACGATTTTCAATAGCGTTTTCTCAAAAATATTGCTTTTACATAAGTCTCAGACCGTTTCTTAACAGCATTTCCTGCATTTTCTGTAAGACATAACTCTTAGCCAATATTCACAGCAATATGATTGTAACTCTTGGAGAAGATATTAAATTTACAGCATGCTTTATTAAAAGATTCTCAATTTCAAAAACTAACAGACTTACCATTAAATCGCTCTTCAAATTCTTCTGCAGTATAGACTGAGCGCGACCTAAGTTTTTGTTTGATATTGAATCTGTGCCAATCGGATTTATAATGAGATTTCTGCTCTGTCTTCTCAGAAAAAGATACATCGCAAGTATTACAATGCTTCACCTCACTGACAGAAAACTCATCGATTCCTAAACTAGAATAATTTGAAACAAGCTAATGAAATAATATGATTATTTAAAAGATAAACACATTGTTGCTTAAGCCTTGCATTTTGCAAAAGTGTTTTACTAAATGCGTGAAAGAATTGCTAATCTTATGCCCTAATCAACATTAACATTTCCTGATCAAAACATATGAAAGAATTTTGTCTCCCTGAGATACAATCGAGTACCAAGTACGTACTGAATGATAACGGAAATGACGTTAAAACAGGTATACAATATAATGTAACACGAACAGAGATGCTAAACAAGCAGCGAATGTTATAACAAGGTATCCATATTCACAGTTTTCGATTTTTCAGTAAATGCATGTTATATATTAATATCTTGATTTTCGTATGAATCATCCATACTCAATTCTTTCATAGATTTTGAGAATTCTAAAAACTAATACTTCTAATAATAAATTACACAGAAAACTGCCAATCCATTTACAACATGACCTCTGAATAAAGGGCTTCAGCATTGAATTTGCCTCTGCAGTCAAAACACATTTTTTGCCCTCAATGATAAAGATTTTGAGCGTTCACACGCTAAGGCCAATTTAAATTGGAAAGGTTACTTACGTGCTGTTGGCAATTGTAATTTTTCACCATGCTCATTGGATGTGTCATAAAGAGGGACTATTGCATGAGGGGAAGGAATGTTTAACAGATAATCTACAACCGTCTCAGTCATTTGGTAACTTAAATTGCGCTAAACAAAAAATTATTCGGAATTTATAGTGTAAATTGCGAAACATTCAGTCATATTGCGCAATTATTCGCTAAACAAATAGTAGATTGTCGCAAAATTTAGCACAATACATGCTATAAACAATTTATGTAAAATTGTTACAATTAAAGTGAAATGTAACAGTATATATATATTGAATTTCAGTAGCAGCTAATTGGATTGATATTTGCAAATATGTAACATGAACAACGATAACAAATTACACAAAAATTTAAAATTTAAAATGAATTTTTTGACCATGACTAATAAATTTGTAGTTATTTTTAGCTGATTTCTTACTTTCCTAACATTCATATCTAATTAAAGTATATAGAAATATATACATGTTTATAGAGTAAATTAAAATGTATATGAAATTTCAGTTTAATTGAACAGTAGCAGTGCTGTACGTAGACAATGATGATATGTAAACAATAGTGAAAAATTGATAAATATGTATGGTTTTAAGCATGATGTGTTTAAACTGCTTTGCCAGTGGCATAAATTCAACTATAACAGATGTAAAATCAAATGAAATTTGTAATTGAATTTCATTTTTCATACAACAGTTTGGCGTTATTCTCTCCAACAACTTATACAATTTGTGACGAATATTTCAAATCTGAAAATGCGATTCATGTTATCCATTACATAAAGATAAAAGTGCAAAGCAACCAAAAACATTTGTTTGTACAAACTTGCAAATGGAAAAGCAGAAGAAACGCAGAGAAGCAAGCGAAAAACCTTAGTTGGTGAAAGCGCAGTCAAATTTTAATGATACTAATAATATTTGGGATGCTTATCAACAAAAATAAGCAAAGAAATGATTTTGTTGGAATTTTGGCCGAGCAATGATCAATTCCCCGTCATAATCAAAGCTATGCCAATCAAAAACGGATTTGCTTCTTGTTGGTGTATAATTACAGATAAGAAAGCAATTTATTTCAAACAGATGGACATTCGCCGAAATTGATGTCCACATCCAGCCGAAATCTGGTTGCGCCCATTTAAGTCCTAACAATTTTAGGCCCATTTTATGATTTTTTTGGATCGCTTGACCAAATATAACTGTATTAGATTGTAATACTATAACCTGTCCTACCGGATATATCTGTTTCGGATCGAAAACTAAAATTCTTTTAAAAATTCGGATAGGATCCGGATCATGAAGTTTTGGATCTGGTCTGGATCCTAAAATGTTGGATCCGATTCCATCTCTGATCAAAATCAGTAAAATATTAAAAACGAGATTAAAGGCTATAATGATTCTTTTTAATAAACTTGTGACATGGACACATTTGAAACGCTAAAATTCTTATTTAGTAATATGTATTGATGTTTACATGTATAAAAGTAAATTGATGTATATGTAAGCATATTTTGCAAAAAATTAGCGGTTAATACAATTTATTAGTTACTTTTAATTGAGTGTATTCTTTTTTAAAATTTACTTAAAATGTAATCTAAATCGATCAACATGTAACAGTAATTGGAAAACTCCTTTTGCAATGTGAGATGGATTAAGAAATGGATAGTTGATTTCAAAGTGTGCGTATTATCAATTGCAGCCGATTTCGACGATTACCTGCACAGTTCATTTACGTTGGCCGCTACAATAGCGCACTTCTAGACGAATAATGAAAACCACACGAACGGTTCGATATTAAGGATATTACGATCTAAAACATTTTGCCTAGATGTCTAATCAGGTTCATTGATACAAGACCAACGACTAGAGCGGTGAAAATTTTGATGTCACAAACATTATTATCTAAATAAAAAAACATTGTTTGATAACATCGGCGCATTCACATTGTTGCACATTAAATATAACAATCGCACCGTTTCGCTGGCATTAAAAAAGCACCACGAACCATGGTATACTGCGACCACAATTCCAATGCACATGTCTCTATTAAAGAAGAAGTGAAGTTGATTGTGAAATTGGCATGAATTCGCTAACTACAATTATTATATTAACTTATTAATATTATGAATTACGCCTTTACATCATACGTGTAATCATTTATTGAACAATTGAAAAATGTAGTAATGCTGCGTTTCCACAAACGCGCTATGGACAGTTAAATTTNGATTTACTACAATGAGCAGGGCTCAAAGTAAATGGAACAAAATGCGCACTAGCTCCAACTAAAGTAACCTTTCTTGGTCGCGTCGTTGAACCTGGAAAGATCTCAATAAAAAGTAATGCAAAAGATTTTTTAGATAAAATTGAAGCGCCAAGAACCCGCCGAGATGTTCAGTGCTTAATGGGTTTCCTAAATTATTACTGGATGTTTATTCTGGACCTCGCCAACAAGACAAGAATGATCTCTAATCTGTTAAAAAAGTCCATTGATTTTAAATGGACTTGGCAAGAACAAGAAGCTCTTGACGGAATAAAAATAGAACTTAAGAAAATACCATCCTTAAACACCCTGGATTACATGAAAGATTTTATAATTGATTGCGATGCCAGTGCTGTAGCTATTAGCGGAATCCTCAGTCAGGATGTTAATGGAATTGAAAGTCCTGTGCAATATTTTAGCTGAAAACTTAGAGCATCCGAGAAGAACTATGGTGCAACTAAGTGTGAAATGCTTGCACTAGTTGAATCTTTGAAAAAATTTTGCTACTTTATACTTGGCCGTAAGTTTACTGTGCGAACTGACAACAACACACTGGCTTGGTTAAAGAAATTCAGTGGTGACTAACTACAATTATTATATTAATTTATTAATATTATGAATTACGCCTTTACATCATACGTGTAATCATTTATTGAACAATTGAAAAATGTAGTAATGCTGCGTTTCCACAAACGCGCTATGGACAGTTAAATTTCAAGTAGGTAGCTGTAGCGTGCTTTTAGATTGTTTACACTGTAGCGTCCAGAAATTGTTGACTGTTCACGGTAAGAAAATTATTTCAGAATTGGGGTAGAGCGATAATGTGCTCAAATGGTAGCGAGTAAATGTTGGCTGACAATCATCTCAACGTGTGGCTTTGGTGTTTTGATTAAATACATATCCGAGTAAATTTGAGCACCACATTTTACCCATTCTGAAAAATGTCTAAGTTCAGCTAGTTATTATATTCTATAGACATTCATTTATGAATACAATAAAAAATTGTTATTTCTACCAAAGATATAAAATTGCATGGACAATTCCATTGTTATAGTTTTGTTATTCATAAATTTAACTGGTTATGATATTTTTTCAAACGGAAAATTATACAGAACGGATGTTGGACATTAAAATTTAAGTATGCTAACTTCACATTTAATACATGCGATAGCAAAAAATTAGGTACTTTTGCGTTATCCCACCACTCTACTCAAATTTTTGTAAAAAAATAAGCTAATTTATCAACATTGTAATTATAACCCTAACTCCAAACCTAACTAGCTATTTCCCTAACCCAAAACATAACCCTAAACACAACACTAACTGATAACGCAAAAGTACCAAAAAATATGTTAGTAACACAGTTAAGGCCATACAACTAAATGAACATTTTATAATAACAATTTTGTGTTACAAGTTATAACAGAACCGACCTGAAATATTAATAAATAATTGCGTTAGAAATATTTAAATTTGGTTAGACCAGATATAGACTAGGCTAGAGCTGAACTATTCAAAAAAATAGTTCAGTACATGTATTTCAAAAATAACTTATTATTCCGACACAGTGCACGCAAATCAACCAAATGCAGTGAATGCCATATTATTTAATATCATATATTTTTCAAAAATTCAGTTGAAGTTTTTAATTTCAATGTTTAAATTATATCATAAGTTTCTAAGATACCCAACTTTGTTCTATCAAACTGAAAAATTAAGGAAATTTTTTATAAGGATTATAAATTGGGCTGAATTAGCATTAATTTCAATAGTCCGGATCGGGGTTGGCCAAAGTTTTCTGATCATTTCAATCGCTTGTATAGAGGTATGAAAAATGGCACTTTCGAATACTCATCATTGTTAAAAACGTTCCTACCTTTCACCATACAAATTGAATAATAAATATACTGAAAATGAACATATTAATTTCACATTCAATATGAGATGTCAAGACATTTTCGATATTACAAGCAAAACATTATTAACAGTAAAATTCTATTTCAACTTAAAATAGTATACGATTTATTTTGGACATTGCAATGAATGGCAACATGACTTATTTTAACTAATTTGTCATTTGAGATTGCGCTCTCGTGTAAACAAAATGAAAGGTTAGTCAATTATTTCCTCGCTATGAACGGATAAAATATTATTAAATAGTATCTTACTAGATGTCGTTGCAGCACCACGAAAATTTACCTTCCATTTACCCACTACCGTGTAAACACAAATTTGAGGTAAGTAAATGTGTGTCCATAGCGCGTTCGTGGAAATGCGGCATAACTATAATATAATAATCTAAACATGTGCTATAGCTAACGAATAACATAATAATGATTACAGCATACTAAGTTCTGAATTGAAATCCCTATAAAATTGAAATTACGTCTGGACTGGATGACGTTTGAACTGAAACCACTCTATTCAGCATTAATCTAAGAAACCCAATAATAATTTGCCTCATTAAAATAAATTTCATTTAAACATCTATTGTGTCCTACTTCATTATATTACAAGACACGTCTTCAGCATAAATAGACATCTTTCAGATAGTATAACGAAACACCATATATATA
>CABFPE010000138.1:4399-16492 GCA_900660155.1 Hofstenia miamia | reverse complement strand
ATTATATAAATAAGAATTAGTTAGTTGACCAATCAATATGATGTGAAAACTTCAACTCCACATATAAAACCCCAATGACTGTTTCTTCAATTGTAATGATACGTTTATGTTACACTATACATTTTCAAATTTTCTTTCAAATATTTTTCGGAATATAACAGCAAATGTTTTCTATTTATTTATCAACTAATTTGTGATCATTCTGAGCTTACTAAGAGATCATTTGTTGCAAACAACATCCACATGAATGCAAATGCTTAAACAGGAATAGTGGAAATATGTGTTTTCTATTCTGACATTCACTAGGCTGAATTTATATTTGACCAATTTTTAGGAGTATATTAAAATGATAGTTGAAAGCAAAATATATTATGATGCAAAGATGAGATTAATAAAACATAGAAGTTGTGTACAGAAGCAAGCTTCAAAATCGATTTTGATTGGTTAAATTAAACAATTTTCAGTAAAAAATTCAAATAATTTAGAAATTAAGGTCTATTTTTGAATATCTTGATAAATTTCATTTGCTTAACTGTGATTTTGGTCACTTATATGATCACAACAGAGATGTCCCCCCATTAAAAAATTTTGCATATGCCCCTGAAACAGGATATAATATTGAGATTGACTAGGTAATGTTTGGGACTTAACACCTTGGGGTATATTTCAACTTGTTGATTCTTTTCTGGCATCAGATAAAAATAAGTTAGTTAATGATATTCTCAAGGCTAGAACTAGAAAGACAGATTAGTAATAGAAAATTTAAATCTAAGCTTTCTTAAATGAAAGCTGCTTAGAAAAAATGTTAAATAAAGTTATTTAGGCCTACTAAAAGAGTTCTTAAAAAACTAAATAAGCTGTATTTAAGCCAGGCTTGCATGTGGAAATGATATTGTTTTCTATTTCCATTCCATTTCCACAACAATTTTAAAAACATTTCCATTATTTTCCATAAATGTTCAGATCTTTCCATATCTCTTAGAACTAGTGATTATGGTTATGCAGTTCAAGTATTTTGCTGGTCCTAGTGACACTTAGTGTCATTGGATTTTGCCCTAGTCACGCCTCATAAACTTTTGGCAAAGAGTGGGTTTCCATAACCCTAGTAGTGGTTGACTAAGTTGACTATAATTTGAACCAAAATTACTATTCAGTGCTAATAGGTGATATTATTTGTTGGAGATTCTAAAGCACACATAATAGAATTTTGGAATACTTTTGAACCTTACCTCAGCCATGGATATTTCAAATTTCCAGAATTGTTCACAATAAAAGTACACTTTTAGAGAATAAGATTAAATAACTTAAAGTCCTCTATGTATGGCGACAATATATTGCAAAACTCATGCAGTAAACTGTTATGTATCACTAACATTCTCTAAATAATTATATTATTGAGTTATTGCTACACCCTAAAAAGATGTACTGATATATTGGTCATAACAAAATTGCTATTTGCTATCAGATGTCACAAATGGGACTAAGCACAGTCTTAGAATTGTTCTAACCATTCACAGATATTTCCATAAATATTCTAATGTTCTGGTCCATTAGCAGGCTGTAGCTACATCCAACCATCAGCTATGGTCAAACACTTTGTTTTAGGACCAAAATACCAGCTAGAATTCATTTCTGAAAGTACTAGTGATGTCTCTTTGATTATTAATGCATTAATGCATGTATAAGAGTATTAGTTAATACGAAAGGTCATATTTCCCCAATTTGCATTCATTATTAGGCATTTATATGCTGCACCTGCAACACAAAATTCATGTGAAAACCTCTTTATTGGATGAGGAAATGCTTTTACTGATATAAATGCGGCTCAGCCAATGTTAACAAAACTGTAGTTATTTAGTTATTTAAAATTTTCTTAACATTATAATGAACAATTTGTTTCCATGAGATATATTTATATTGTTGTTTTCAAAATTTAAACATTTTCACGATTTTCTTCAATTGCTTGAATCTTTGCATTGCACAGTTAGTAGTAATAAGAAATGTTGACTATGTTGAAAAAATCATGGCTAACTGCTGGATGCGGCTAAAGGCTTAAAGTCAACTGCAAAATACTTCCAAAGTTGTATGGCCAACTGCCCTTTAAGTACAAAATATATTTTGCACATGGCTGCTGCTAAGAAAATTGCCTTGCCACAGAACACTTAAACACTAACTTAGGAATTGAAGCTAGAACTGCTTTAGTTGTTACATTGTGCTAAAGCAAATATTCAGTCAATGTGGTTTACATTAACAAAATTTTAACTTGTATTCATCATGTGTTCTTTTGAATTCTCTTGTTCATGCTGATTGCACAAATAAAATAACTTTTTAGGACTGACTAGCCTGGTAGTTTATACAAGTCTCTTCCTATTTTGGAGAAAGTGTTCAACACTCTGTATGATTTAAATGTAAACATATTTTGGTTATTATAAAACAATTTTTACTGTTCTTAAAACATTTATATTCTCTTAAGCACATTTAGGGTGTGTTTAACATTTTCTATGGTGTTGAGAATGTCTGTTTTTTGAATTTTTATTTTCACAAATTTCCATTATGTTTCCATTTCACAATCTGGAAATGGAATGGAATGGAATGGATATGTTCATGTCTATATGCAAAACTGATTAAGGCTAATTTTTTGTTTAAATTAGAAAAATAGAACAACTGAAATAGATTGAAAATATAGATTTTGTGTCACACTTGAAATTGCTGAGATTCAAGAATTAGATTTACAGAGGAAACACAAATCACTTATTCAAATATATATTTCAAAAAAATGTTGATAGAGATAGACTGACTGCATTGTAATTATAGAAAATGAGTGGAAAATTAAATGAACCCAACATCTGTTAAATGGTCATTTTGCTGCCCCCTGGTTAGCTGGGCCCCTGTGTGTGGAACACTACCATCTCCTATGGTAATATGCAGGTTCAACTCCTGTTGAGTCCTTATTTAGATAAATAAATTGAACAGCTTTTCAAACACATTTGAATTGCATATATCACCTGTTATAGGCGTGACACTGCTACATTGTTTGTATATTATTTCACCTTGAACATGCATTACATTAATGTACAATTCCAAAGTAATTGAAAAATTTAGTGTAATTACCAAACTACAACTCTCTTTCAAATTTTAGAAATTTAGCAAAACGCAAAAGAAACTTAGAGCAGCAATGGAAAAATTGATTTGATTTCCAAAAAAACAATAAATTATTACAAATAATCCAAACAAATAGAAAATGAGTAAATTTCAGAGAATTAAAATCATTAATAGTAATAGTGTAGGATTTAATCAAGTATTATCAGAAGCTTTATTTGTTGTAAATTGAAATTCTTCCCTTAAGTAAGGCTTACATCCCTTTCTCTATGAAAAAACTTAGTAAAGTTACATATATTTAGAATATTTAATCTAATATATGAAATATACCTTCTTCATAAATTGACGTACATTTTGCAATGTTTATTGCATTAAATACCCCATTAAAATAACCCTTCAATCTTAAATTTAATTAATTAATGAATTCATGTTATCTCTTGATTGATATATTTCAAAATTACATTAAGTGTAATGCATTTTACAAGAGTGTAGATAATCAGGCAAATAGATAATAATCTTGTTCATGGATTTAATAATGTAGGACTTATTGCTGTAGGACTTATTCCCGTATGACTTATTCCTTTATGACTTATTTATGTTCCCCAATAAAAATGGGTTGGTACTTTTTATCAACATATGAAATCTTGAAACCAACATTGGGACTTGAGAGTGACATAGAAAATCATTATGACAATATGAACAAAAAATTTAGCATGAATGAGGTATACATATCAATTATATCACAAGAGACATCAAATGATAAAATATTATACTTGATTACATAAAAAAAACTCAGATAAATATTTTAATGTACATATGAGAAAAATTTAAGTGACCCATCTAATGTTATTAATCTTCATACCTCATTCATGCTAAATTTTTGTTCATATTGTCATAAAGATTTGCTATGTTGATTTTAAGGTTCCCTATGTCGATTTCAAGATTTCGTATGTTGATAAAAAGTACCAAACATAAAAATGCAATGTATGGGCTATGTAGACAAATGCCAACAGTGTAAAACGTCAACTTATGTCAGAAATTTATTATCTAATTAAAATTGTTACATTTCAATCAGGGTTTTTGAGTTGAGTTCAAGTTACTCAGACTGAGTTCGATTTTTTATGTTTTGAGTTCGAGTAATTTTTTAAATGAATTTCCGAGTTCAATCGAGTTTTTTTCTAATTCCAAGTTTTTTAGGGTAAAAAACATTTATTTTACAATAATTCTAAGCTAAAAAAGTTTTTGTGATTGGTAAGAAAATTGATATTTAAAGAAATTAAATTTTTACACTATTTTTGAGTAGATTTTTGAATGAGTTAATGTTCGAGTTTTGATGATTTTTATTCCAAGTTTTCCAATTGAGTTTTGTGAGCTTATTCAAGTTCGAGTTCTTAACATTATGAGTACTTGAAAACCCTGATTTCAATAGAGTTTATTGATAGTAAAAAAGGTCATAAATTGTGCATTTTCAATAGCTTTCTGTACAGACTTAATTGATTTTGGAATTCTACTTTATGCATTGTAATTTTAAATTTAATATTATATAAATCATATTGGAGGTGCCATTGTTATCCTCCATTGTGAGAGCAGGGGTGTATCAACTCATGAAAACTTCACATCCGCAAGTTATTTTATTGTATTCTAATATAAATACTCATACATCAATTTATCTTAAGAATTATTTAGAATTTTTTAATTGAATGCCTTTGACTGGCATTTAAGTAAAATCTCATGTGGTTGCAGTGATTAGATTAATGTTGGTAAATATATTTCACCAAATGACCTGGCTATGGGTGAATTTTTCTTTACAATTCTAGAATATTTTTTCATGCATTTCCTGAGCACAAGTTTTAATATTTCCTATCTTTTTGTGCTTTGCAAGTTGTCAATTTTTACCAGTTCTCTTGCAGCCATCTCATGCTGTAATACACTGTGTGGGCAAATGTGCAGACCTGAAAATTGATATTTTATTGCATAAACTTTTCAATATTTGTTTCTACTTATTTATTTACTTTACTGCCTTTACTGTGTATTTTGAAAAAAATATTTTAGATGGTCATTATCATACCAATAATTCCTCCTACATTTTGAATTTGGGAATCCAAAATAAAATTGCTCAAACAGCTATTGATGACTTACAGCAATCTTCAGTGTGAATTGTTTGAGAAGGATTCACTTCTATTTTCCCAAACAAAGCCAAAAGATTGCCATCTGAAGTATTTTTTATTTTGATTGTAGTTTATTGAGGGAGATTACTAATTTTCATGTATGCTTTTATATGAGAATTTAGCTTATTAGTATTTAAGTAACTTAGAATACTATTGCCAATACACTGAATATAATAAATAGAAGGAAATTTCTCTCTAAATTTTCATTTGTGAATGCAGAATTTGCCTGAAATTTTTAAGAATACTTTAAGTGGTGATTGCTTTTTAGTGTTTGGGGATTCAGTACATGGTGAAGATGTTCTAATATTTTCCTCTGATTACCAGATTAATATGTTTTGTAAAGCTAATGTGAATAATTATTTTCACAATTCAATTATTGCATGTCAACTATGTCATTTTCTAGATGGAACATTTAAGACAGTTCCCAGTGATTTCTGTTGAAGTTCCTTAATGTATTTTTAGTGAGATTAATCTTTGTTTAGTTAAATGACAAATTTCAAGTTCCTACTAGGGTTGCCTTAAGTAATTTCAGTTCAGAAGACAATTGTAAACTCTTTTCTATTTATAATGAAAATGATACTGTTAAGTAAATCATTCAACTATATTTATAGGAGACTGCTGTTTGATTCCAGCTTGTTTGCACACTGCAATGATGTGGAATTGCTGCAGAATTTACTTTTAATTATGTTACTACAGTAAATCTATCAAATATCTAGTGAGCTAATAAATTAAATATGATTAACATTTAGTATTATACTTTCATAACTATACTACCTAACATCCTCCTTAGCAGTTTGTTAGAAAAATAGAATTGATAGTAGTAAAAATATGTATCCAAGTGGAATTATCTTGGTATATTAGGTAATACTACTGTATAAAGAGTTGTATGTATTTTAATGTAATTTATTATTTAGGGAAATATTTGTGTTTTAAGAAGGACATTATTACATATATGTGGAAGAGTGTAGTTCCAACCCAGCTGAATCTTTTGTGAATATATACATAATAGCATTATTTTCTAATATGTTTGTGTATATTGATTACAATGCAATAATCCATAACAAAATATTAAAAATTGTTTTATTTATCTTTGTTGTTTTGAAAAGAGCTGATTTAAATGTATCTTTAAAATGAGCTGATTAAGATAGTGGCTCTATAAAGAGCTAGGTGAATATTAAGATGCATGTCTTGCTTGAGAATATTTGAGATCTAGTTTTCATCAAAAGCTTCTTTAATAATTGTAACTTCACTGGACTTCTCAAAATCTACCAAAGCAATGCAAGACAATGAATGAGCACTTGCATTTGAATTTGCAAGTAGCAGCAGTTTCCTCTTTTCAATAACAAATATGGATAGTTGGGCAAAAGCTCCTGTTTAATATTATTGCTGCCATGTTTATTTTTTATATTTGAATTTTGTATTTTGCCACCATATGACTTCTGCCCCAGTACCTGTTTAATTTGGAATTGTTTAATAACATTGGTATATATTCATAGTTTTTGTTATGAATTGGAAAGTAACTTTTTGGTTTCACTTTAATCAGTTGCTCATTTATTTATTCTAGGCTAAATAATCATATGATGTCAAGCTAAATTTCTTTTGTTATGAGGAAGAGCAGGGGTAGGTCTAAGGACTGATAAGTGCATTGCCCTTGTGATTTTACATCTGTTCTCCAGATATTAAATGGTATTGCTTATCACTAAATTTATTTCAATGGCTGTGATGTTGCACTTCAGCTTTGGCCACAAAATTGTAGGAAATTCTCTAATCATGGTTTTGTCTTATGTGCTTGATGCTATTAATTAAAATTCTCTTGCCATTCACTAAACTACATTACTCATGCCACAGGGTTAGCTTTTTTCAATAGACTTTCATTCTCTTGGTGCTTACACACATTTGTTTATTATGCCTCATACTGTAGATGTTACTTATACTCTAATATTTCTCTAACACTAAATCAGTCAATGCTACAATAGAGTTAAGAATAACATTGTCAAAATTAAAACATTATAAAATTTCATGCTAAGTTAAACATTTTCAAGGTGCATAAATAGCATATTACAATAAAGTGCTAATCAAATAAAGAAATTCTTATCTAAAATAATAAAAAATGATAATTTAACTTTTCCTATCCTTTTGTACTCTATTACAGTAAATATCTAGGATGATTACATTTGGAACTCACCAATTTAATTGACAAATTGTCTGAGAATTTCAATTGGATAAAAGAAGTAATGGCATACTTGTCATCATTTTTTGTTGTTGGCATTTGTCATTGACACCAGTAGTAATGGCCATGGCAAGGAGAAGACACAAAAACAATTCTGATTGGCCAAGAGCTCATGACGTCACATGACAGACCATGAATATTGGCGAAGATTATTTAATTAGTGAGTCACCAGTTATTTGACAGGCGATAATGGATTTCTGACAGGTGCTAATTGATTTGCAATACTTTTTTAATTGATTTTGTGGTGATTCATTTACATGTTGGGGCCAACAATTTAGTCTACACTGTTTTGGTATAATGACTAATTTCATGTTAATATCACAATTTTTGTATACATTACATTTTGTTAATATATATCTCTTTATAACACATTACACTTGCTTGCATACATTACATCACATTTGTGATTTTCTATTGTTGGCTAATTTTACAACACTTTGTCAGATACATGTATAATAGACTAATTTTCCATTACATGTAAAAACTACACAATGCAATGACAAACCACACTTATCATGCTTTCCATAATTTCAAAAAGCTTACACATACATTGCTTATCTCATTTTTTCAGGAATTTTTCAAAAATTCTTCACTTTGTTTTTCAAAACAAACCATTTCATTTATGAAAACAACATTTTTTGTTTTTAAAACAAACTATTTTAACCCATTTTTATTAAATGTAGAAATTAAACAAAGAGATCACAATTTAATGTAATAAAAAATGCATTGTCTATTTTACATGTTAAAACAAAATTCATCAATTTCCAAAATATAAAACCAGATATTTAAGTGAGCATGGTAAAGCCCACATTTTTTTAAAAACAAGACAAAACCCATGTATATTATACATGTTCCACTTATAATGATGGTAAATTACACTATTAAATTTGTCTATTGTATTAGTTTATCATCACCAATGTTGATGTGAGTTCATGTATCATCATCAACCACCATCTTCATTTCCCATTAACAGATAATTTTCAATGAGAGTTGTTCATCTGATGTGTGCCAAGAATCAAAAAACGTCCAACAAAAATATATCTAAGTGTGATATAAGAGATATGCATTTTACAAATTAAATAAATATGTACACTATTTGTAATAAAATAAAATAAATGCACATATAAATTAAATTGAGCAGGAAACCTAATAAAGGTTATAATGTATTTCTAATGGCAAATCTATGCAATATACAATAATAACAAGTTATTACGACCAGAAATGCTCTTTTTATTGTGAGATTCCTTTTAATGTCAAATTGGAAACTGCAATTGTCTAAAAGCAGAATAAAGATGCTTTTAACGTAAAATTATCCATACCAAGTTGTATGTCTTCTCAAAAGCTCCTAGCAATGATAACAGCTAAATTGGATTATTAATGCAATTCCACCATCTGCTTTATGGAGTATGTTGAGAGAAAGCACGTGCAATATATTGCAAAACACATGTGCTAAACTCCAAGTTAATTAGAGAGAGAGAAATCAATGCCTACCACTATTTCTTTGCAGTGGAGGATTGACTGTATGTGACTTGAGGAGAAGTTAACCAATATGTACAAAGGCAATTTCAGTTATTGAACAATGCATTAGATAGCAATAGAACATGCATCTCAGTGAAATGTTTATTGCACTTTAGCATAGAGACATTCTTCAATCAATAAACTGCAGAAAAATTATAAATAATAGCAAACACAGCTAAAATATCTTTGTTAATGTATTACANATAAACTTTTCAATATTTGTTTCTACTTATTTATTTACTTTACTGCCTTTACTGTGTATTTTGAAAAAAATATTTTAGATGGTCATTATCATACCAATAATTCCTCCTACATTTTGAATTTGGGAATCCAAAATAAAATTGCTCAAACAGCTATTGATGACTTACAGCAATCTTCAGTGTGAATTGTTTGAGAAGGATTCACTTCTATTTTCCCAAACAAAGCCAAAAGATTGCCATCTGAAGTATTTTTTATTTTGATTGTAGTTTATTGAGGGAGATTACTAATTTTCATGTATGCTTTTATATGAGAATTTAGCTTATTAGTATTTAAGTAACTTAGAATACTATTGCCAATACACTGAATATAATAAATAGAAGGAAATTTCTCTCTAAATTTTCATTTGTGAATGCAGAATTTGCCTGAAATTTTTAAGAATACTTTAAGTGGTGATTGCTTTTTAGTGTTTGGGGATTCAGTACATGGTGAAGATGTTCTAATATTTTCCTCTGATTACCAGATTAATATGTTTTGTAAAGCTAATGTGAATAATTATTTTCACAATTCAATTATTGCATGTCAACTATGTCATTTTCTAGATGGAACATTTAAGACAGTTCCCAGTGATTTCTGTTGAAGTTCCTTAATGTATTTTTAGTGAGATTAATCTTTGTTTAGTTAAATGACAAATTTCAAGTTCCTACTAGGGTTGCCTTAAGTAATTTCAGTTCAGAAGACAATTGTAAACTCTTTTCTATTTATAATGAAAATGATACTGTTAAGTAAATCATTCAACTATATTTATAGGAGACTGCTGTTTGATTCCAGCTTGTTTGCACACTGCAATGATGTGGAATTGCTGCAGAATTTACTTTTAATTATGTTACTACAGTAAATCTATCAAATATCTAGTGAGCTAATAAATTAAATATGATTAACATTTAGTATTATACTTTCATAACTATACTACCTAACATCCTCCTTAGCAGTTTGTTAGAAAAATAGAATTGATAGTAGTAAAAATATGTATCCAAGTGGAATTATCTTGGTATATTAGGTAATACTACTGTATAAAGAGTTGTATGTATTTTAATGTAATTTATTATTTAGGGAAATATTTGTGTTTTAAGAAGGACATTATTACATATATGTGGAAGAGTGTAGTTCCAACCCAGCTGAATCTTTTGTGAATATATACATAATAGCATTATTTTCTAATATGTTTGTGTATATTGATTACAATGCAATAATCCATAACAAAATATTAAAAATTGTTTTATTTATCTGTGTTGTTTTGAAAAGAGCTGATTTAAATGTATCTTTAAAATGAGCTGATTAAGATAGTGGCTCTATAAAGAGCTAGGTGAATATTAAGATGCATGTCTTGCTTGAGAATATTTGAGATCTAGTTTTCATCAAAAGCTTCTTTAATAATTGTAACTTCACTGGACTTCTCAAAATCTACCAAAGCAATGCAAGACAATGAATGAGCACTTGCATTTGAATTTGCAAGTAGCAGCAGTTTCCTCTTTTCAATAACAAATATGGATAGTTGGGCAAAAGCTCCTGTTTAATATTATTGCTGCCATGTTTATTTTTTATATTTGAATTTTGTATTTTGCCACCATATGACTTCTGCCCCAGTACCTGTTTAATTTGGAATTGTTTAATAACATTGGTATATATTCATAGTTTTTGTTATGAATTGGAAAGTAACTTTTTGGTTTCACTTTAATCAGTTGCTCATTTATTTATTCTAGGCTAAATAATCATATGATGTCAAGCTAAATTTCTTTTGTTATGAGGAAGAGCAGGGGTAGGTCTAAGGACTGATAAGTGCATTGCCCTTGTGATTTTACATCTGTTCTCCAGATATTAAATGGTATTGCTTATCACTAAATTTATTTCAATGGCTGTGATGTTGCACTTCAGCTTTGGCCACAAAATTGTAGGAAATTCTCTAATCATGGTTTTGTCTTATGTGCTTGATGCTATTAATTAAAATTCTCTTGCCATTCACTAAACTACATTACTCATGCCACAGGGTTAGCTTTTTTCAATAGACTTTCATTCTCTTGGTGCTTACACACATTTGTTTATTATGCCTCATACTGTAGATGTTACTTATACTCTAATATTTCTCTAACACTAAATCAGTCAATGCTACAATAGAGTTAAGAATAACATTGTCAAAATTAAAACATTATAAAATTTCATGCTAAGTTAAACATTTTCAAGGTGCATAAATAGCATATTACAATAAAGTGCTAATCAAATAAAGAAATTCTTATCTAAAATAATAAAAAATGATAATTTAACTTTTCCTATCCTTTTGTACTCTATTACAGTAAATATCTAGGATGATTACATTTGGAACTCACCAATTTAATTGACAAATTGTCTGAGAATTTCAATTGGATAAAAGAAGTAATGGCATACTTGTCATCATTTTTTGTTGTTGGCATTTGTCATTGACACCAGTAGTAATGGCCATGGCAAGGAGAAGACACAAAAACAATTCTGATTGGCCAAGAGCTCATGACGTCACATATAATGTGATAGACAGTGAATATTGGAGGCTGGTTTAATTAGTGAGTCACCAGTTTTTGACAGGCAGTAATGGATTTCTGACAGGTGCTAATTGATTTGCAATACTTTTTTAATTGATTTTGTGGTGATTCATTTACATGTTGGGGCCAACAATTTAGTCTACACTGTTTTGGTATAATGACTAATTTCATGTTAATATCACAATTTTTGTATACATTACATTTTGTTAATATATATCTCTTTATAACACATTACACTTGCTTGCATACATTACATCACATTTGTGATTTTCTATTGTTGGCTAATTTTACAACACTTTGTCAGATA
>CABFPE010000137.1:1495362-1506268 GCA_900660155.1 Hofstenia miamia | reverse complement strand
TTACTAAAGATGAAACGAAGTGATTCAAGACAAAGGAAAGCGAACTTATATGCGATCCATTGACCAATCCGCGACGACCACGTCTTGTTTATTAAAACAAGACGCCATTTTGAACGGTTAAGGTGGAAACTATTTTGATTAGATGAATTTCTTTGTTTTAAATAAATGTTTTATTTTAAAGTTTATTTATTTCGTCTTTTAAAAACCGCGGGAACTTTTCCGACAACCCAATAGTTTAAAGAGGATTATTAAATAATTTAAATTGTGATGTCAATCCAGCATTCGATTGTGTTAAATTTTACCACAATGCTAGTAATTCTTGTTAACTCTTCAATTTATTATTATCCAGCTTTTGAACTCACTCGACTAGACTTTCCAAATTTCAACTTTTTACGCTTCCGGCGATGAAAATACTGAGTAACTACTATGTGTATGAAGTTACAGCGAACATATTTTTAGCTATTATATTTCTGCTATTTTCAAATACATCAAGCTTTGGTTAACTACTTGATTAGTTTTGTTTTTTGTGTTTTAACTCGAGCTAATAATAATATTCTAGCATTCTTTAAAAAATATTCCTTCTTTCACTCTAGTTAAACACAACAATTCTTCTATTAGTTTATTAAAATGAATAAATTAATTTGAATTTAATTCCTAGTCTTCACTAAATTTCAAGGAAATTAATAAGTGAAAAAGCCAGTGATGTTAATAGATAAATTGTTGCACTGTTTCAAAGGTTTCATTGTTGCCACATTTTACTATCTTTGTCGATACTATAGTTTGGTTTGACTAATATACAAACTATATGTAATATTGTAGGGTGTACCGGGGACTTCGAAATAACATATATATATTATATATTATTACGAAGTCCCCGGGTATACTAGGTAGACCCTAACCTTTTTCAAAAGAGCACACAATATTTTCAAATGATTGGAAAAAATCAGCATTGCCCAGTGTTATTCATCTGCTGTTTACAGCTAGTAGGAAGCTGCAAAAATGGAGAAAGATTTCTTGCATTTTTCAAAAAAAATTATGAGTTTCGAATTTTAAAGGCTATGCATTTGAAAAACGCAATTTAATGATTTGTACTGGTGCCAGAGTTGAAACTGGCTCAAAACTAATTCGCCTCTGCCAGGTCAATGGGCAATCCGTGTCCCATCAAATGAAGCGTGTAAATCAGAATTCCTAGATCATTTAGTCAAAAGATGTAGGGGTTAATTTTGATCTATGGAATAAAGCCTCTCATTATAGCATTTAATGAAATAGAAAATTTCTACTAGTTTCCGTTGTGATAGGCAAAGGTTTGATGAAATCCTACATATGTTCCAATTTATTCCTAATAATAATAGAAAGAGATGCATTAGAAAATCAAGTTGGGACATAGGTTGCCTTCTCGAATGAATACTCCTGGGGTGGTGTGTAGGTTGGTATAATAGAAGAAATAGTTATTCCTAGTCGCTTATTGTGAATGCTTTCTTAGAGGAGGGGCTAAAATATAAGACCTGTGGTATGTCTTAAGTAAAGCTGTGCGATTCAGCAAAAATCAAATCGAAATAAATGAAAATCGAATCTAATTGAATAAAAATAAGCGAATTGAACCTTCTCGATTTTTTAGCAACCAGGCTCGTTTTAACAACCCCTTTGAAAAAATTACATTGATATAATTATATATTAATATATTTACTGTTTAAATAAATACTACAATGAATATTTATATAGTATGTAGGACCAAACCACGTTCGCAATACCACCACACACAAAATTACCAAAGTCGAGTTAAGGTTGTGCGATTCAGCAAAAATCGAATCGAAATAAATGAAAATCGAATCTAATTGAATAAAAATAAGCGAATCGAACCTTCTCGATTTTTTAGCAACCAGGCTCGTTTTAACAACCCCTTTGAAAAAATTACATTGATATAATTATATATTAATATATTTACTGTTTAAATAAATACTACAATGAATATTTATATAGTATGTAGGACCAAACCACGTTCGCAATACCACCACACACAAAATTACCGAAGTCGAGTTAAGGTTGTGCGATTCAGCAAAAATCAAATCGAAATAAATGAAAATCGAATCTAATTGAATAAAAATAAGCGAATCGAACCTTCTCGATTTTTTAGCAACCAGGCTCGTTTTAACAACCCCTTTGAAAAAATTACATTGATATAATTATATATTAATATATTTACTGTTTAAATAAATACTACAATGAATATTTATATAGTATGTAGGACCAAACCACGTTCGCAATACCACCACACACAAAATTACCGAAGTCGAGTTAAGGTTGTGCGATTCAGCAAAAATCGAGTCGAAATTAAAATTAGCCAAATTGCACAGCCTTATTCTTAAGGTGTGAAATTTTTAACATCGTAACAGACGCAATATCGAAAACATTTACGACTTTCAACATTGTTAATGAATGTTATTTCAATTCTAGTTATTTTAAGAATATCTAAGCATATCTATGGCAAATGAGAACAGTTTCTTACTTTGGTGTTCATCTGCCACAACATAATCACACTTGCAACTTATTACTTATTATTATGGGAAAATGGTCTAGAATGTCTGCTAAATAATAGTATTTTCACAATTATCAATTCACTTTTTGCTTCAAACTATACAATCGTAACGACATTATCACAAGCATCTAAGGTGCTAATAGAAAGTGCTCAGGTAGGAGATAGGCTTTGTCTTAAGAAATTCGTTTAATAAAGCAATGTAATTCATTTCACTTTATTCTTGCTTTGATATTTCAAAGCCATTTTCATCAAGTAAGCTTCAGTGCTTATATTCTTCGATAGCATTCCCTTCATGCTTTTGCTGGAAAGGAAACTACGCGATGTTATATTTAACATTTAGTATGTTTTCAGGAGGGATTTATTTAAAGGTGTTTTCTTTTTTCTCTGCCGTATTTATTTTCCATATTTTACAAAGAATCTATTCTACAAATTTACAAGAGTAAAGGGTAATTTAGTTGAGTTGAGTGGGTTGGAAGTAAAGTTCGTTGACGGACTGTTGTCCCTCGTTTTCTGAACTGCATCGTTTCCGAAACTGAAAATAGAAGGGCATTGGTGAAAGAAGTAGTTGCTTTATCATTGCGAACATTTTTACTCTATTTACAAGTTTCATCAGTTTCTCACATCTAAAATAGAGATTTTAATTCAGAATTATAGCTATTGCGCAAACGCAAACGTTTAACATATATAATATAATATACAATTTAATAAGACTTATATGGTCAAAGTTATTGGAATTCTCCTTGTGAAGGAATCGTCTTCTATTACATTGTATTAAGAAAATTTCTTAAATACTTTATTATCAAAACGAATAGTATGTAGCCGTCTATTGTAGTAAAAAGCAATTAGCATGTAGGGACTTGCTGTTTTGATGAAATATAAATAAAATATCTCTGGGTCCCCGGTTATTTTAGGAAATTTTATCAATTCCAATTTTTTCCAGTTGTAGTTTTAACCACTCACTGTTGCTTATGTGCAACATATCCTTAAAATTTTTAGTTTTTGCATTTTATGCTTATATTTACGATCTGTTTGCATAAAGTGGAAATAAAAATAAGACCTCAATGCAAATATGCAAAAGCTTCTGCATTATATTTTTAATTTATAAAGTCCTGTTTTGTATTTGTGCTTTATGCAACCATTCAGGCCGTCACTCTATTGGATCTTGATTAAACGTCTAGATATGAAACTAAATGTGAAATTCGAGTTTATAATGCTTCATTGAAGATATTAATTAGAATTTCATTTCACTTGTAGAAATAATTTCATTTCAATCCACTGGCAAATCAAGTACAGCCTTTTATATTTGTGTCTTCATTATTAAATAATATAAAGAATGTTCCTCTACTTTTGACGTAATTTACAATTTTCTATTTCCATCACCACTGTTTCGATTTTAGTCCACACTCGACTACCTTAACGTTACCCGTTTTGCCATTCAATCTTATTTAATTAAACTATCTTGAATTACTAATTATTTTTGAAATAGATGTTCATTGAAAGTTTCCTTAGTAAGCATGTAATGTTGTGTTGTATTAAAGGTACCCGGTTGTTTGAGTTCTTGGTGTTGAATAAAGAGATATATTATCCAACTGCTTGTTAACATGAAAGTTTTCTATGATCCCCAAAAGAGCAGCCGCCACCGCAAACAAAGACAGTGCGAGTGCCATGTCTATAACGTTGCCAAATTCATGCATTCGCTCGGTGCTCTCAAAGTATGACTTGCGGTTGCTGGTATCATAGCATTTGCAGGCTTGCTTTATGTTTCGATATTCAATTGCAAGGACGATTACCAACACAACTACCAATGTGAACTGTCCTAGTGACATT
The DNA here is from genome assembly GCA_900660155.1 of Hofstenia miamia. Lineage (NCBI taxonomy): Eukaryota > Metazoa > Xenacoelomorpha > Acoela > Hofsteniidae > Hofstenia > Hofstenia miamia. Next base: position 1,501,905 of record CABFPE010000137.1, on the reverse strand, counting down.
GCGAGATTTACCATACTGATTGCCTTCTAAATATAAAAAAATGAATATAAAACTATTATGTCCACTGAAACCGCGATATAATACAATTCAGCCTTTACATTGTTTCATCAATTATTTTTACATTCGCTATTTGTTAAAACGAATAATGTATAAATCTATTAAATGCATATGGAGGAGCATTCCTTTCCCTGATCTTTATTAATTTTTCCAGTCCTTCGATTCGGGATAATTTTGCTTCAGGTCGAGTCAGTCTTTTAACATATCAGGGATGTAATTGGGTCAGGTTATGTTGGGTCAACCCAACACTTTTTAAGGCCTGTCAACTATCATCTGAAAAAATGTTACGTTTTTTTTACCAATTTGGAAGCGCTACTAATGCTCATAAGGTTTAGCATAGCTTTTTACTAATACCGTGATCTGTTGCATTGATAATATATCTATTTACTACGACAACTTTTTGTTCAAAAATGTAAACAATCTAATTTTATTCTTACACTCTGTAGGGAGGGGCTACCATCGTAATATCAGTACTTTGATGTAATTTTATTATCATGACCTAGACAATTAAAATTGACCATAAAATACTTTGTAGTAACGTTTTGCAATCAGAAAACTATATATATATTTAAATTAGCATGGAAACATTCAATATAAAATCAACACACCCGCACGAAATTCCTAGTACTCGCAGGTCCTACTTTTTACATGTGAAAAATCAATTTCGTGTTTTGATAATTTCATTGTAAAAAATTTATTTCGATGAGACATGGAATGTGTAACTAAAATATCAATCATGTTCAAAGTGTTTTCAATTGACATTTTTTAAGTACTAATTTTGCTTAAACGTTGAGAATACCTCATTTTTGTAAGAAATTACTTCCTCTAACTTTACACAATTTAGAAAAAGCAATAGTACCATGCCTATAATTTTTTTCAGTTGATCAACATCTTAAATTTGTGGAGTGTCACTTTCTCGAGGTCTAGTGTAAGGCGCAAAATAAATGTATGCTTTTGTCTTGCTTACAATTCCCAACCTCACAAAAATCGTGTTTATGTCAAATTTGAACCTATGTGCGCATAGTTTGAGTTAATTGATTACCTTGAATAAATATAGAGCCACTACGGGTTTTCTGGAGGCGGTGAACATTACACAAAGTGGACATAATGAAATAACACAAACAGTAATTAGTGCTAGCTTCACGTGAATTCTGTTTAGAGGAAGCAGGTCTTCAAAGTTATCCGACCGGCTGATCCAAAATATACGTTCAAGTAACATTGCAATTAAGGGAATTATAAGAATCGTACCAACGAAGCCATGTGTTGAATCAACTGTCGTCTGATATAGATCCTAAATCGTCAATGTGTTATTAGACATTAACAAGTTTGAAACTGAAATTGCAATCATTCAATTTAAGCAACCCTAAACAAACATTTCCTTACATGTAGATTATTATGAAAATCATTTTACCAACCTAAGAAGAATAGAAAAGTTTCAATTAAAGACAAAATTTGAGAATCTGTTTCTACTCTTTGTTAGTATACAGCTCCAATTTACAAATGTATTGTGCTGAATTAGAATTGAATTACGCGTAAGTTTTTGCAGGACGTCATTAATGCCATTTCTTAGAGCTAACTAATAGAAAATTTCGCAAAGTCTCCATGTTGTCTTGTGAAGAATTGATGACATTGTAGTTCTTGTTGATGAGAAGTTGGACTCAAATCAGGTTGTAAGTTAAAAATTCCTACATCATTTCTTATAGAAGACTCAATATGATGATTATGAAATGTGCAAGCTGTAATTGATTCTAAGAAAAAAGAAATTTTAAATGCACTAAGAATTACTTAGAATGTACAATGTTTTATAAAATCAAAATTTACTACTACACTTAGGATATTACGGTTTTCCAAAATATTTAATAAGTGTTCATTGGCTTATGTTTTTTTATAGTTTTGCGAAAAATCTACTTCCAAGTGCTGGAGTTACACTGTATCCAAAACAAGGTATTTGCAGCTTATGCTAAAGTTAATGGCTTCTTTTGAATTGAACTGGAAAATTAACTTTTAGTTCATAACTACTATGAAATTTTCGGATTCTTGTAAGTTTCATTACAACTTCCCTAAACTTTAATTAAATGATTTTTAATTTCAAGTATGCGTACAAACCTCGTTCTTTGGAACCATTATCGACTGAATGACTCCTCTGTGTGTGAAAATTCCGGTTAGACTGTAAATTGACAATACAAACGCTACAAAACTACAGCACATATACAATCGCGTGTGACTCTTCGTCAGCACCACAAAGAAACACAGGTTCAACGCAAACGCCTGGCAGTTAACGAGAAGCAGTGCCCAGTTGGCATCACTGTTCGACTTGTATTCTTTTGTTTCACTGATACTGCAAATATTTCTTCCAAACAATTTGCTTTCTTTGTCGTCCCATGCCAGGTGCGACGGTATCATTTTCCTAAACACAATTTTTTAAATAAATAAAATCATTCTTAAAATTCTCCAATTTCGTTGCTAATATATGTTTTCGTAGCACCCAATTTTTTTAAATTTTATTAAGCTTTCATGACATTTCTCTTAAAATACGTATTCCATTTATATAGAATTATATGTACACATGGAATCATCCTTCCTATGCTTTATTAGATTTTTATTAAATTTGTATTAGAAAATTTAATATCTATTCAAAAGCTTTTATAAATGCATGCATTCCAATTTTAAGTAATGCATTGAAAAAAGGTAAATTATCATCTGTAAACAGATGTGTTATTTTAAAATAGAAAATTTTAAAGTTTGCATTAACTTAAAGTTTTGTCATCACTAACAATAGAATAAATCAATTTAAATTGTCATCTGTCATATCTATTAATAAACATTAGATCAACAAGTTCATTTGATTCTGTTCTTTGAAATTGTTTGAACTGAAATTCGTTAACTGACTGTTTCTATTTGGTCATGATTATATAGGATTGAATGAAATATTTGATTTATTTAATATTAATCTTGCATTCAAACCGTAGGGCATTTTTACAATCGTGATTATGTAATTCATTATTTACATCTTTTCTATTCTTCTATACTTTGGCTACTATTATGCATTGCAACCTCAATCAGTTCTTTTCTTCGTTTTAGGACACTTCAAGAAATCTAATGGAAAAAGGTCTACTTGGTCCACTTGTTGGCTCAAAAACTAAAGCTTATAATTTTTACAAACACACATGCTCTTTTATGGAGCTGCAAACAACAAAATTATTCCATACTAGAATAGAAATCACTGCCTTAGTTTTGGTTGCTCTTTATAGTTTCTCTATTCCCAACAAATAGTGTAATTAATATAGAAATTAATGATAAACGTTTATTGAATGATTTTTTCTTCTACGTGACAAATGTCCCGTTTTATTCTATTATACAATTTAGTTTCGGCTTTTTTCAATATTTTTTTGCAAGTGGGCTTTGGGATGGCTACTGTCACATTTCATCAACGTTTGGGTGCGTTATTGTGAGCTATAATATAAGACGCGAAATTATATTATTATAATATATAAAGTTGATATGAATTCGTTAGCAGTTTGATAGTCATCGTTCGCTAAGATAGCATGTTGAATGACTCATTTGGTATTAACAAATTTATCAGTACTTCTGTCATAAATTTTGACCTTCTGTTTTGTTCATTGCTTCGCTAACTTTCCATTGCATACAGAACGACGCGACAGTATAAATCTTTATCAACGTAATTTGATGACGTTTCTGCAGTCGCTGCCAATCGCAAGCGATTGTTCACGTGAGAGACGAATGTTAAACGCGTGCTTCCAATTTAATCTATTGGCTAAAGTCATTTCATCATTTCTGTATTCTTATTTAAAGGAATACATGTTTTAATGTCATGTAAACCAGAGTCATAAAAGATTCAATTTATGAACGAAGTTTTTTTCTGGCCCTGGCAGGTCAATTTTCATATCATTGACTCACGACATGACTCATTTTCTCTTAGTTCATGGTCATCATAGTAATGTATATCAACCATAACTACCATAGTTCGTGCTTATCTAATCAATAATTAATATTAATATCATTATAATACGAGTAAGAAAAGCTATCATGCTCTGAATAGCATATGAGATATTTCTTTTTTATTTTAAACCATGTACATATGTATATGTATGTCATATGGTAAATGTTTCCTATGAATTGAAGTACTTATGCTCTTGAAAAAAACACATTAATAAAAGATTTTCATGATAGTGAATAGCCTCTAAAAATGCGAGTTTTCAAATAAAAAATCCCTGTGTTGATACTTACATAAATTATCATTATATTTGTAAAATTGGCATGCACTATAAAATATAAATATTCCAAAACTCTGTTAAGTTTAGAAATTTTAAACCTTTAAATTATTTTTATTACTATGAAATGCACACAGAGGGCTATTTATTCGATGTTATGTTGAAACTCACCTCGTTACTAAGTCTGTATTGGTGCTGGCAATTTCAATATCTATGAAAATATAAAACGCTATCAATTTCTAATGGTAGTTTATTTAGAAAAGAGAAGTTTAAGAATATCTATCAACGTGTTATTAGGATTTGCGTTGTTGTATATTACGATTTAAACCCAACGAGTGTACACAGAAAACTTAGTTTAATACTTATTGATGATGCTTCTGTTAGAAATAACTTTCCTGATTTGCAATATTGGTAATTTTACGCTTATGGAATTGAGGTCTACCTTCATTGCTATATGTAAATCATTTTCAGTTTCTTACTGTTTGATTCACCACTGATAATCTTTTATATCATTTTGGTGGAATTTATATGTTCTTCCATCTTTTAGCTCATTCTTCCATCTAATGTATGTAGGTCGCAGGAATGTTTCACAACCTGGTTTCCGTAGGCTGGTCACTCAATTCCAACAAAATATTCTAATCAAACATAGTTTATGCTTTAAGTGCGCTCTGTAATTTTAATATGAAAATTTCTAAAATAAATGCCATTTACTGCTTTTCAAATGATTCGACAGTTATCTATGTAAAGATCAACTATTTTTAATGCTTTCAAATTATTGAGAATTATGCAGATGACATTTACAGTCATTTTGAATACAGCTGTTGCCAGCCAACTAATAGTTGAGTTGATTTTAGACGCGGCTCAACATTAATTTTATTAAAAGTGCATTATAAAATATTTTTGATGTTGTTTGCTCCGTTGACATAAGTGGCAAAGAATTTCAAATTTTATTGAATTTGAAAGCATTGGTTTGTGTAACAGTATTTTATCATTATTTGCTTGATTGAAAACAGTAAATTTGGGCAGTAATTGTCTTATGTTGATACACGTTCTTAACATTTTCATGCAATTTACTTAATTAGTCACGTGCATATAAACGCAGACCATCTCAAACATTTAATTTTACAAAATTTTCATATTTAATAAAATTTTAATTAGAAGAATTTGTTTCAAGTTGTGAATGGTAATGCCGGGAACATCGTTATGCTAATTTGCTTGATCGTTTTTAATAAAATAATTAGGGAATGCTATCCAATGCCTTTTAATACTAATGGTTTGAATAGTCTGTGTTTGAGCGCATGTCTGCCCATCATGATTAAATTCAGAAAATGATAAATTTCCTTGTTTTATAATGAAATCATTTTAGTCCAAAATGTGAATCGCAATTTGGTTGCCAAAGATTTGATCTATAAATGAATATAACTTAAATATTTCATTTCTGTATATGTGTATATTGCAATAAAATAAGTTGCCCTCACATTATAGCAAGGCTAAAGTAAAAAAATCGTATTGATGATTTCGCTCTTCAATTTACTCATAGTTTCATTAATTCCTGATTTTTTGAATTTTTTAAAGTATGATCATTTTCTTTAGCAGTTATCATACTGAATTCATACGATTGCAAAACTCTTTATATTTATATCGGTTTAGTTAGCTTTGTTAATCACTATAATTTCGACTGAAATTTTTGATTAATAGTAATAGAAAAAACATTGTCCTTGGATTATATTAAATTTTTGGAACCAAAATATTTTCATAGTTTAATAAAATTTTATTTTTAATAAACTTTGTAGTTTTTTAGGTATATATCCGAAGAAATTAGTGTTTTTAAAAAAACATGTGATTTAAAGTTTGGATTGTGAAAAATAGTCAGCGTTTTTATTAGATAAAAAAGTATTAATTTAAATAGCGAGTATAGGTAAGATTGGTTTTGGACCGAAAATCGTTGCTGCACCTCTGGATTTGTTATGTTTGAACCCTATTCAACCCTGGTATGAGTAAAAATAAATACATTACATGTTCCATTGCAATAAATCATTCATTATATTTTTAAAATTAATGCTAGACTATATTTTTGAATTAACAAGGCATGGGTATCAATTTTTCTTAAAATTATTGCCATGTCATAAAATGCTTTTATATTAGTGTTTTTTATAGACCTAATGAAAAGTGGCGCAAATTCTGGCATTAATGTTGAAGTATAACTTTCAATTCAGTTGAGGATGCTTTTGCTTAAGGAAAAAATTAAGTAAAT
>CABFPE010000137.1:1483122-1495341 GCA_900660155.1 Hofstenia miamia | reverse complement strand
AAGGCATGGGTATCAATTTTTCTTAAAATTATTGCCATGTCATAAAATGCTTTTATATTAGTGTTTTTTATAGACCTAATGAAAAGTGGCGCAAATTCTGGCATTAATGTTGAAGTATAACTTTCAATTCAGTTGAGGATGCTTTTGCTTAAGGAAAAAATTAAGTAAATAGAACACAAACATTGAACACCATCGTCGTTGTTCACCGTTTCCTTCTCCGTGGTTCATATAAAGGGCGTAGAAAGCATTAAAATTGTAATAATTCTTTCTGGAAAGTTTAAATGTTCGGGGGAAGTTTAAAGTTATGTTAAATGTATAAACTGGTACCTTTAATAATCAGCAGAAGAGCATGAAGCTTAATCTCTTTGAGCAAACAGAATGTTTTATTATGCTACGTATACTGTGGACTCGCTGAGTTTGCATTAGATGCTTTATCAACACTTGTAATCACGCGCTGTTTAATTTGCATCTGCGCGTTCAATCACGATTCGCAACACCTGCTGAGAACATTTCTCAAATTGCTTCTCATCTTATCTTGTCTCATTGATTGCCTGCTTGGGACTATTTTCAACCAGGGGCGCTCTTTTGCAAATCATTAGTGGATTGGAGAAAGCTCGCACTGATTTTATATGGCGCGCAAAGCTTTGGCTGATTGCCCACGTGATTCATTATTTTATCTATTCGCTTAGATGATAAAATCTTAAATTTTTAGGTGATTGCTAACTATTATTTCAAAATAAACTTTTGTTGCAGATCAGTATGACCTATTTGCTTGGTGTTCTATACAGATAAACTTAACCAATTTAAATTTAAGAATGCCATGATGTAAATCATATGATTACATATATTAACCTAATATAATACTTTTTTCTTGGTAACAGAGATGGACACGGACCGAGCCCAAGACTTAGGAAATTACGGACAAAAAACGGACTGAACAAAATGAATTGTAACAAGCTTGTAAATATACATTTTTGAAGTCTCAATATAGCACCTATCCCATTTTGTTTAACGTTGCATTGAAGATATATGCCACCAAAGCAACTTCTGCTCAGTCAGAAAGAGAATGTAGTCAAGTTGGACTTAGTGCTACAACCAAAAATTCATGTGTTGAAATACATTCTTGAATACATAAGACGAAGACATGTAAGGCTGACCAAAGATATTACAAATTCCTCGACTCTAATTTTGCTTGCTGTTTCTGTGAACATCTTCATTGATTTATAAAAATGATGAATTTAATTTGGTAAATCTAATACATTAATCTTTGAGTCATTTTGAAAAGTGGCATGGAATGGAGTTTCATCTTGCACAAATGTTTGGCAATCAAGGCGCATACGTTGTTGCTAGTAAACGCGTAAAAATCGAATTATGTATATTGCTATTAATTATGATGATTTGTATTGGTTTATCATATACTGCACTTAGAACTAAGTCACTTTAATCAAAGAACACCTCCATAGCCGTTGGATATCAATGATTCAAATTTAATTGTACAAGATAAAAATTTACATGTACATTACCAAGGCAGTGCCGGATCGTCTTGTACGTAACCATAGATATCTTGATTTCACATTGCAAAATAAACATACGTGTACACATAATAAGGTTAATTGAACATGAAATTAATGTTGTATTTAAAAATTTTTTGTGCAAATTTCATATCAGGTGGCCCATGCTCCAAAATTTCCTAAGCTACGCCACTGGTATAGTATATGTAGTTAATACTAGAATAGAATTCATGGGTCTCCATTCTTTTTGAATTATTTTTCAGATACTTCAATTCATTGTGTATTTTGGATTTTATCCTTTTCCCACAATATGTATCATTTAATATTTCCTCTTATGCAATAGTAAGGAACAAATTTATCAATTACACAATCGAATTATTTATAGACGTTAAAAACAATCCTTCTTTGGAATTTCGTGTTCACTTTTTTCACTAAAAGCCATCTTTTTCAAACTTTGTGCAACAACAGTTTAAAAAATCCTAATACTGCGATTTTTATTCTGATAGATAGAAGAGGTAACCATAGTTGGAATCACAATAGAAAATTTGAAAATTTAAATTCCAAATAGGGTTGAAATCGTGTTTAACATATTAATTTTTACTGAATATTTGCAAATAAATCATATTTAAGTGTATTCGAATACATATATATATATAATATATATATATTTGTTTTTTTTTGAGCTTTAGTGCGGAATGGTAGAGAAATGGTATAAAAATAATTTTAATAATAAAGTTTTTCCCAATTTAATAAATTACGTCATGCCCTTTCTTCATTTAAGTTTTACATAAGAAGGTTAAATCAGCAGTATAAAACGCGTCTGTTATTGTTACGGAAAATATAGAATTTAATTACTAAGTTACTTTAATATTCATATTTGTTAGCTAAGCAGAGAGGACGGCTCTCCCAATTCCTCACCCTCTATTATATTCCTATTTTCAAAAACTGTCTATGCTTTAGGTAAATATTCAAAATATAAATAAATTTTTAGTGCTTTTCATAAGTTAAAAACACTTATTTTCATATTGAATGAAAATTGCCTGAAAAAGACTAGCACTAGCTGTCATGTGCAGATATATATATATATATATTAAATATGTAACGCAGTTAAAAATTTAGACCGGTTTCGATTACTAAGAATTATCGTCAGTATGACAAATGTGGTAAAAATATATTTTACAATAAACTACACTAAAGGAAATTATAAATATGTTGCATGCACTATAAGTCTAGAATTATTGATATTATCTGGGTTGTTTAAGTAATTTTTCTTTGTTTGCAGCTTTAATAAAAATTTGTTCACCAATTTTATGATGTTTTAATCTCAGTAATATCTTAAAATTTTCATCCTTGATTTCATAGTGATGTAAGTAAATTTCAAAATTTAAATGTCCTCTTAGGTTTTCTTTCATCCTTGTTCCCAGATGTCTCTTAGTTATATATATATATATATATATATATATATATATATATATATATGTATATATATATTTCTTTAAATTTAAACGATATTTAGAAATAATTATTTTTTAGAAAAAATGTAAAGTAATTTTAAACTGTAATTATATGTTAGTCTAATTTTGTATACTTCCCTTAATTTATGTATCGACAGATGCATCAATACAATGTTGTCAAAAATTCGTTCTATTGTAATAAAGGTACCATAATTCATTAATTTAGAGATAAAACTTTGCATTTCCCAATTTCTCCAATTTGACTTAACCAATTTGTGCTTGAATCTGACAATGTGAAACCTCAACTGAGATCTACAGCTAAATTTAAGAAAACATTTCAAAATTGCCTTTGGTAGCAAAGGATTTTACAACGTCAATCTTTTTAGCTCAAACATTAAGGTCAATTTGAACGAGATGTCTTCATGTGGACTGACGGCCAGCGACCTGTTATCACGTCTTTCATCAGAAACACTTGAAGCTGTTTAAGTGCTATATTTTGCAAATAGTAATTCAAAGAACCTTCAAATTTGTTGGTTTTATTACAAAACTTTTTAATTATTTTAAAATCAACTGAATTATTTGCATTTTAAAATTCGATCATATAATTTTGTAATCAAATTCCAGCATTTTCAACCGATTACGTCTATGATCATCATATACCCTCAAGCCCATAGCCAGCATTATCAACTAAGCGGGGCCGATACGCATTCAGGAAGAGTTGATAGGGATTTCGACTTTCTTTCAAATTTAACTAATATTTTACCAAGACTACACTATTTTCATTTTATGTTGCATACCTTATTGAGAGCAAAGTTACAATAATTGAATTAAAAAGTGTTAGTTTTACACACTGATTTTGGTTTTTTCTTTGTTGTCCAAGAGGGGTTCGCCCCCTAACCCCGTGGCTACGGGCTTGTATACCCTTTTTCTGATTTTAATATTTTCGGCGGGAACAACTCTTTTTCCTCATACCTAGTTACGTCCATACGTAAAATTCGGTAAATTCGGGGCCCCCTTCCTCTCGGCATCCTGGATACAAAACTCCATAGTATTAATTCTAATATTCTGTAACTAAGTTAAAGTGAATATATTTTAGTTGAAATATATCAAATACAAATGTCATTCTATTTAAAAATTCAATGAAAAAGTGTAAAACTATTTCATATGAGTAAAACTGATTAATTTATTGAACTTTGGGGGCCATGGCCCTCTAAATTTGAAATGCAACCCACGAGCCTGAAGGAATCTTATGCTAATAATCATTTCGGGGAGAAATTCAGCAATAAGGATGAATATAAAGACTTTTAATATTGCCACTCATTGATTAAGATTAGTGATAACATTTTCGTTGACCACGGCACATGATTTTTACGTCATTGCTATTTCACAAGTTGAACGAAAATGTCAAGTCTATCCATTACGAATATTCACAGTCGTTGCTGTAAAAAATTTCGATAACAACATGCAATTTATTACGCGGGGACGAAGTGATATCTGAAAAGGGCATGATGACTCATGCTAATATTGCCGTTAGTCTGTTTGCAAATGCAGGTTGTTGCATAAAACTCTAACTGCGTTATCTGTCTGCGCTGGTGAACATTCTTATTTATTTTCTATTTCCAATACTTTAGTTAAACTGTAAGTGTTTTTTATTTAAGTTCCCCATTTTAGTAAATTTAATTGATTACACGAATATTTGCGATTTTTGGTAAGCCAGAATAATTAGAGCATGTCGTTTCATTTAATGCCTGTTTCTTATGAAATGGGGAATTGTATGTGACGGATTCTTAGAATTTTCAGTTTCGAAATGCACCATTAGGAATTAAACTTATTCATTACTTATTTTGACATCGACCGTTAGATTTGAAATCACCATATCTTTTCGCAGGTTGTTATGAAACTGCTACCTATTCAAAATTCGAGATTGGGGCGCGAATGGGATAATGTTTTTACAAAGTGGGCACATGTGCTCATGGATAAAAATTTGGCCAAGAACACATTTGATTTGAGAAAAACGAAATAAAAAATTGCTTATTTTAGAGATTGTAATTTTCTTACATCAAAGTTTGATAAATTTGGAAATTTAGTCGCATTTTGAAACATGTATCATGCATTTTTACTCTTGGTGAAGTTTGTTTCTATTCAATGATACCAATAAGATATTTTTGATATGATTGGTCGTCTTTTGTTTATATAATTTGCTATTCCATTCGAAAGAGTGTCATTACAATTGCATAAATACCGTCATATTGCATAAAATATTGGCTTTATAAACAACTATAAATATAAAATAAATTTCATTTTGCTATCATGTTTTTTCTATGCTTAGGAATCATGTGTGTTTTTGGATTTTTTTTGGTAACGGCAGCCATAGTAGATGGCATTTAAAAAATGATTGTGTACCTTCTAAACAATTAGGTATTCAAATTATTTGGTTTTTAAAAATGTTATGAAAGAAATATGGAGCAATCGGATTTTCGAAATAATTTTTGAATCAGAATCGTTTTAGTGGGAAAATTTTGGAAAAGAAGAATATAAACTGCGGGGAAACATGGGGCATATGTCCACGCGTGAAAACGTCTGTGAGTCGGTGGNCCCCCCCCCCCCACATCCATCTTTGTAACTAAGCATGTCGCTTATTTCCAGCCCCTTTTGGTTTTCCATTGTCATCATAATTTATATCTTTAATTGAAAAAATATAAACTCGCTATGTCTGGAATTGAACAAAAATTCGTTCATTGGGTTTGTTTTAGATCAATTAATGTCATCGCTAGAGAGCGACAATGAAGAACAACTCAACGAAGAATCCACAACCGACTCAGTTGCTACATTAGCTGCAGATAGTGTAGCTAATGACACGCTTTCCACAGTCATTGACCAACCGATCGGTGAAGCATCCGTCAGTAGTAATATGTCCAACGACGACTACGTTTCTGCTGAAAAGCAGGCAGAGCTTCGCGCAGCTGTCAGACAATGCCTCAAAAACACTAAGCAAAACTGTAAGCATTTCAGTGCCTCATATTCCTTCTGATTTTCCTTCATGTTTCAGTGCATAGAAATGCTAATTGACATATGGACAACTTAAACATACGTACCAAACTGTATTAAATCGTATGTGAGAAAATGGTTGAACAATATATATTTTCGTTAGATAAGAAAAATTAATTATATGCTTACTTTCGAGTGAGTAATATTTAATGTAATAATGTACAATGATCAATGCCGGCTTCAGAGGAGGGCGTGGTGGGTGCACCCCCCCCCAACCATTAAATTATATTTAGTAAATTAAATTATGTTTCTCGCACTCTGTATCATAGGTGGAAACAGGCCAAACCGACCCGCAGGTTTGGTTAGGTGGGTTTGCTTTTTGTCGGGTTGGGTGGACGATTTTTTCTTTAAATCAGTAAAGTTGACATTAAATACTGATTACATGTTTTGATTGTAACGCTTTTGGAGTTTTATAAATGATCAGGAGCCGATCTGGAGATATTCGTTTTCTTACTATTATTTTATTTTTCAACATTTTATGTAATTCATTTCCTTCGTTTTAGTTTTTTAATTGGTCTTAGACATATCAAATATTTTGTAAATGAGTAATTTCTTCTACAATCGGAAATTGTCAAATCGGGTGAAATTTAGGAAGACGAGTCGGGTCTACAGTATCATTCGGGTCGGGTTGGGTCTGGTTAAAAAAATTTGCCCTTGTCCAGGCCTGCACTGTATCATTTACCCTAGCAAGATGTCAAAAAATGTGCGTTTGTTTTTACATCAGGTTTGTAATGCATAAACATTTAGTTTCTCAGAGCAAGGATCGCTAAGTAACGTATTTGCTCAAAATGAATAGTTCATGAATTCAAAGACCTACCTAAACCTGCTGGTTCCGCCCATGATGGTATTTGGGGTTAGCATAGTTTCTCTTGAGAATTACAAATATTAAATTCGATGTCTTATACACATTCAAAATGTTTAACATTTGATAAAAAGTTTAAAAAATTGGTTCAATATATGATAATTAAAGTTGGAATGAAGGGATGATTGATATATGTACATCTAGGTTGTCGGAAGTCATAGTGAAATTATATGAAGTAGCTTCTGTTATGGTAAAGTTAGGAAGAGCAATATGATTTGTTAAATTTATGAAGTAATTATTCAAAATGATTTTGCCCCGTTATTCATTTTCTTAAATGTTATATTTAAAAATGGGCATTTATCTCTAGTATTTTAAATTGCTTTAAAGTTTTGTTGAACTTCTTCTTAGCATTCAAATTTCTTTTTGATTATATATATATATATATATATATATATATATATAGAGTCAATCATTTCAATATTTTATCAGCTACCTATTTTGTTTCATTATGTCTTCATTTGTGCCTGTCATACTTTTTATCAGCTCCAATCAATATTCTTTCCTCATTTCAATGTCTTAAGTTCATCTCTCAATGAGATCTGGGTCTGACATTGAGCAGAATACAGACACTTTATGCCTTCATAATGGTTCAACAGTTATTAATGGTATTAAGGTTTGTTGAACTTGCTACCCTTCACCCGGTTGGAGCAAAACCACCGTTTCACTACTTTCACAGTGTGACAAGGTGCATGACTTTGCTGAAGTATTGTCATCCCGTTAATTTCCATGTGAATTTGCTTTAATTACTCACCATATCATGAAACGTGGAGGATGCTTCACTGTGTTTATAGTGAATTTCAGATTATAACACTGGCGAAATGGTTTTTTGTTGCAAGTTTGTTCTGCAATCACACAACCAGGTGTCATGAATCTTCAAACTTAATAGGCTTTTAGCCGACTGATAGCTGTGCATGTGAAATTCGTCTTTAAACCGTTAGTGGATACTAAAGTTGCTGATATTTATACTGCGTTTGCTGCAGTTTGCGTAACGTAACATCGTTTTCGTGACTAGCCTGTGGTTGTGTGCTGATCTGGTCTTCTTTCTCATTTGGTGGGAATTTTAGATGAAAAGCAATAGCCCATTTATGAATTGTTTTCTAATAAACCATGAATCTTCTTATAGCATAAGCTGGTAATCTTATTTTTTATCTATCTTTAAAACACAACCAATATCTTCTTGTTAAGGTATATAAGTTTTAATTGCTATGGCAAGTACTCATTTCGTTCATTAACAAACGACATAGTAACGTTAATATTATAACCTTGCAATTCTATTTGTTAAAAAATTGGTTTGAATTCTGTCATATTGCAAATTATATTGGCCGCTTTAATTTTTTGCTACGATAGTAATATAACTAAAACTAATGTAAACGAAAGCTATTTCATTCATTCCTATTTTGATAAATTATAACATTTTAACAGAATTAATATGCTAAATAGAAAATTTATGACAATATTCAGTTTCATCTTTAATTCAGTTTTGCTTCACTAAAAGTTTTCTACTTTCTATGATTATATTGACAATGAAAAAATCAACTTCGCGAATGCAGTTGTTGAATTTGTTGGTACCCATACATCGTAACTAAATTGTTTTTAATGCGTAAATGTACCCATTATGAAGTACCCTGTATTATCATAATTTGAATAATAGAACACCCATATACATTGTTTTACAAATTGCATTTGTACCGATATCATTAGGGCAACATCACTTAAGTCTTGGGAATGAGAGGTAATATAGAACTCTTACAAACTTTTTTGAAATCTTTCAAAACTAAAATTTGAAAAGCGGTATATTTGATACTCCTTTTGGTTAAGTATACTTTAAATTTTGTTGGTATATTACATTTTTATACATAAATTGTATTTGTTATAATCAAAAAGTGATAAATTACTAAAAATCTTAACCTGTTACGTTTGTTTGCGATTGTAGTGTAGGAGGCAGCTGTAATGCATGTTATTCATTCCTAACTATAGAAACTTTATCACATATTTGGCAGCAATCGCAATTACTCAACGTCATGTAATTTGACCTAGGAGCAACGTATATATTCCTTTCACCTACAGTTTTTGCTTTCACATTTACAACACATTCTGTGAACACAAAACAGCTCATTCGATAAGTCATTTCAAAGTTTTGCTTGTGAATTAATAGTGTTTAAAAGTTTTGCTTCGAAGTTACCTGAAAATAGAACACCTTTAGAGCCGTTTTCAGGGATTTGTTTCGCAATCACCTTCCTACTAATTTTCATTTAATAATCGACGTATAATGGTTACATGAAGTAGCGCCCACAGAATTTCACTTCATTCTCATTTCTATGTTGGTTTGAATTTGAACAAAATTGAAAAGTTCGCACTCTGTGTTTAAAGGTAACACAGCTCAGACCCTAATTAAAGGTTTTTTCACGAAACTTTTTGAAATGAAGTTGAAAGTTTTCCTTGACAACGGCTGCTTAAATCAATTTAAACAATTTAACATAAATTCGAAAGAAGCTGTCGTTCGGAATTCTCATCCGAATTTCTCAAAAACGGATACAAATCTGAATAAGTGTGCCAATTTCCATATTTTGTCGCAAGAGCTTTGAACAACAGATATTTTTATTTAGTCAACTTGCGACAGTTCAAACATTTGGGATGACCCATGGGGCAGGTTGGGGTGGATTTGGGTCCAGATTTTTCTAAAGTGGGTACCCATAGGGCAAAAGTGAGGCAAAGATGCTCTTGAGTTGAAAAGAGTTAAATAAAAAATAATTGCCAATTTTAGAGTTTTTGAAAGTGATTTTTTAATATAAAGTTCCCACCTTGATAAAATGTTGATTTACTTGGAAATTTAGTCTCATTTTGCAAAATTATTTGCCATGCAGTTTTAGCTCTTGGTGAAATTTGATTCTATTTAATAATACGAACAAGATAATTTTGATCTGATTTGTCGTCAATAGGCTTTCCAATTACACAGGAAGATGTGCAATTCCCTTTCTCAAGTATATTGCATAAATATTAGCTTTATAAAAAGTTTTATAAAGTTAAAATTATATTTTATATTGCTATTAATAAAGTTTATAATATGTATTTGTATCACGTTTGTCATTAGATTCCTATTGGTAGTAATAGTAGAGATGACGATAAGAATTCAAAAAATTTGGCAGTAGTGGTGTGGTGTATGCTATAAAAATTGTTATAGAACAAAATGGCACAATATCACAAGTAGTTTTTGCAGCAGAACTTTTTTATTGTCTCAATTTGGGGTGCTAGGACATAAGGCGTGGAGCAGATGTCAACACTTGAAAATGGGGCATGGTGCAATCTGTAGAGCGGAGCAGGGCATTTCACAAAAGTCTGTCCAATTCCATCTCTGCACTTGCACGCATTCTTGAAATTTTTCTACATTAGGTTCCAAATGGTTCTCAAAAGCGCGATTTATAACTTTAAGAGCTGGTCCGCGTCTGATGTAGCCAGTTTTTATTTACTATTAACATTACATGTTCGCATCAATTGTTGCCATAGTGAAATAGTGTGAAAGCGATTTATGTATTTAATTAAATATTTTCTTTGTCAATCGACAGTTTCGCAAATTGCTTACTGATGAAATTCAATTAGATGTGAAGTCATTAGGTTGAGATAATGTGCTGAAATAATATTTCCATTGTTTGTGAAAGTATAAAAGTAATTTTTTAGAGATTAGAATTAAGAACACTTTTATAAGCAGCGTTGGAATCGTGCCGTGCTCATGCCCACATGATTTTTTTTGACTTTCTTATTCTATTATTTTGCATATTAAAATCATCGAAAATTTTGTTCCTTGAACAATTTGTTAAACTTTTGAAACAGTTTGTCGCCGAAAACATTTCATTCATACAGGTGAAATCTAAGATGCCTTTTATATTCAACGAAAACTTTATAATGTTCTTGCTGTGCTCGTTCCAAACTGCGTTCTTCTCTCCGTGCTCATGCCGAAGAATCAAGGCACGCTTCCAACAGTGCATAAGCAGTTTGTGCATGCAAACGCTATTAAGTTTCAACACTTTTATAGTTAATATTTCTCTACTTGAATGTAAGTTCTTCCAACACATGCATAATTTACTTAGAATTTTTTGCGAATATCCTTATATATCGGCGACGGCGCTGCTTAAATTGTTATTTGAGAAGAATGTAGTTTTGCCATTCTCAGCAGTTATTGATGTTTTTAGTTAAATGTGTTTGCCACTGCTTACTGACTATGTAGTGTACAAATGCTTTGCTTTCCAAAAATTTGCATGCAGTTTTTAAAATCAATTAATGTCTGACTTTGAGAACAAAATTCATGTTTCGTACTAACCTACTGCTACCATACTCCAATATAAAAGTAAGATCTCTAATTCAAAAAAACTAATATATTTTCGTTGTTTTCTCATTTTTACTTAGTTTCTTATTGTTTGTGCTTTGTATATGCTTGGTAATGCAAAATCAAATATGCTCCGTGAAAAAAGCTTTTTAAGATCACGCGTAAAAGATTTTAGATGTTTAAAATATGAGTTGAAGACCCTATCATAGGTTAGTTTCGATGTTTTGATTTCGATTAGTTTACATCTTTGATTTTGACTCATTCGTTTAAAATGGATTCTAAGCAGTATCCATGTGTAAAATTTCCCAGAAAGTTTTAATTTAATATTTTTTTTGGATTTTTGGATTTTTTTTGATTTTCAATCCAATTTTGAATTAGTTTTAAGAATAATTGTTTTTTAGCCAGAGATTCAGAATATCCACCCAAGCGATCAGTTGCAAAGGTATGTTTCTTATTATTTATGAAATCTATTAAAGTTTGACGTTTTTATGACAATGCTAACTACCATCATTGTAGAAACCCCACAGAAGTATTTTCGAAAACTACCAAGTGTGGTGGCTTCGTTTTCAGGTACATTCCTTTATTTTGTTTTGGATTTTATTCTCATGAATTTTTTGTCTGAGAGGTAAACAAAATTTTAATTTTAATATAAAAATTTCGCACAATATTCACATTTATTATTCGAAGCATTAATACTACCACTATCTAAATTATATTTTGACGTTTAAATTTACCAAACCCTATATACAGTTGCAGTAAGAGATTGGTAAAATATATAATATTGCACTTGTTTCAGTTTCTGAATTATTAGCAGAAGTGTTGTTTATATAACAGTTGAGTGTTTCTTTCTAAATTCATTATGAATGAATAGTTATTGAATGATTTTGCAATTTTTTTAAAGTTTTTTTAATTTCCAATAAGTTTAGTAGCGGCTTGCATCATTTCAAACAAAAAAATTATTTGAAACGTGTAATTTATTGCTTATAGACAAACTGCAAAGTACATGTGTAAAATATATATATA
>CABFPE010000137.1:1431039-1466794 GCA_900660155.1 Hofstenia miamia | reverse complement strand
ATGAGCTTTGTGGGGAGGCGGCAGAAGTGAACTAATAAGAACAGCAGGGAGCACTAGAACCAAAAACTGGATGAGGACGATTACGGTTAGTTGATGAAGGGATAGACTGCTTGGGAGGATGCGGTAGAGCAGAAGGAGGAGCAAGCGCAGGTGTGAAACTTGGAGCAGGATGACTGGGGAGAGATGAGACAGAACGTGAGGCAGCAGCACTGTAGGAGAACATTTGGGATTGTAGTGAGGAAACATCAGAGGAAAGCTTTGTGAGGGATTCAGATAAGGATGATATGACGCCAGGGCCATCATTGGAGGACGGAGTCGAGGTAGAGAGAGCATTGACCGCTTGGCGCAACAACAAAATGATGGCGTCTTTCTTCAGACCACCAACAGCAGAGGCAAACTGGGCATCGCTCAAATTTTTGAGGTCGGACAGCAAAATTGGGGGCATAGCTGAAATCTAATTAAACTGTATAATAAACAGGCAACTTGCATAATATATAAAGTGATTTTCTTGTGAGGCAGTTATCCGATCGCATGGAAATATCATATGAGTTTGAATCTAACTTTGCTTAAGCTTTTGTTGATGATGCGCATCAATGATATCGTTTCTTCGTATGTTTTACAAATCATTTCCTTCTGGAGAATATTTCGGAAATTTCCTCAACGTATTCTTTGTTGGAAGCTTTAGTTGTACACTTGGCTCCTCTTCGACGCTTTCATTACTATGTTTGGCCCAATACATTCTGTGTATCTGAATACATTTTGTCTTCCTTAGGTTCAAATTCGTTATATTGCCGAATCAGTTTACCGCCACAAAGAGGGCAAGGTGTATTATGTCATTAATATAGCCGTTAGGGTGACGGCTGCTAAATGAAGTGATCCTATTATCGGCGGTCAGTAGATTCCATTGCTTTATCCTCGAGCCCAAGAAATCAGCCTGATTCTTTGAGAGATTTAAATCCCGAGCCAAGTAATTGAGTTCACTTTGATTAATCAAATGTGGCACTGAAGATGTAGGTGGAATATATTCTTCATGATCACTATCAGAATCATCATTGCTAGATAAAGCAGCTTCTGCTTGAAATTTCTCTTGAGGAAGTGGAATTGGGAGATCAACAGAATGAGCCACTGGACTCATTGCTGATGGGAGATTAGGATAGTTAATACTCTTAGATTTAGCGGAGATTCCCCTAACATTGGTTAGGCCAAAGTAGCAGCCCATATTATGGTTCTCTGGCTCTCTCCACACCATTGGAACTGCAAATGGCATAGACTTACGTGATCCATTAAGCCAAGCACGTAGTGTTACAGCACAATACATGCAGGAGTTATGTGGTGCCCAAACTTTGTCCTGATTACCAACTTTACACTGAAAGTAGTTCTCATTTGCATTTGAAACATTTGCGTTATCAAACGCTCGCGGCCTTTGATGATATATTCATCACAACTATAAAAGAAACGATCAGGTCTTGTCTCACAATAGCATAGCATGTCAAATGAATAGTAAACTGAAAACAAGAGATAGAAAATCTTTTTATTAATTAGTTATTGTGAAGTATATATCATCCCCATTGAATAGCTATTTATAGTCATGACAAAGAGCTATTTTTAGGAATTACATTTTCGATTACAACAACACGGCTGTGTGTAGCTAAGATAAATAGTTATTTTTGTCTCTTACTCAGCATACGATCCAATTATACATATCTAAACGAAACTATTAAACATTAGTCAAAGTCTATATATGAACCAAATACAAGGCTTACTCATATATATGGGTACTCACTGTAAACAAAAAATTAGACGTGATAGACAAAAATGGAGCTCAGATTTGTAATCAGCATGCTTGATTTAGTAAATTAAAACCATTTTTATATGAGAAACCAAAATTTTGTTTTCCACAGAAATATATTTCTGTATGAACCGTCGACTTATGAAATATATGTTTTTCTCGTTTTAATCCCAGTAGCTCCCTGCTGTAATCATATATTTCTGCATGTTTAACAAGAAATATAAATTGTCATTAAGTTTGTAGCTGTCGAATCTAGAGCGTAATAATAAATTTCATAATACTTTTGATGACATTACATGTGAAATTTGTAGGTCATCTTTTAGTGTAAGAAAACTTAGGGACCCCGCAAATTATTCAATTTTATTTGTTATTGTATTATTTCTGACTTTTCTACCTACAAATTCATGCTGTTTCTGATATTTTTTATTCTTGCATTTATAATTTAGTAAGACATTTGCTAGCAAATTTAATGTTGGATCTGGTAGCACTTAGTGTTCTTATTTTTTAGAATGAAAGATGAGAATGTACAGCAACCGCAAACTATTATCCACGGTATTGAAAAGGTAGTTGTGCATCCATTAGTTTTACTCAGTGTTGTTGATCATTTTTCCAGAAATCAATCACTTTCCAGATCTGTTGGTGTGCTGCTAGGAAACACATACAAAGGAGTTTTAAATGTTGCCAATAGTTTTGCGTGTATGTCTTCCATTAGTTTTCCAAATATTTGTTTTAATGTATTACTTAAGCTGTTTGTTACCATCATATTTTTAAATTGTTATATTATTTTAGGATGTATCAAAATTGTTTGTAATTTATTAGTATTATCTATGTTAAATGTTACAGATTTACTTTATCTGCAGTAATTGACTTTAACTCAATCTTGGATCAACTTCAAAAGAGAAAAATATTTAATTGTAAATAACCAAATAAATATACTGTTTAGCACCAATGTTTGCATATAATCAAGCAGTAAGTCATTACTTGAGTTTTCCAACTATCTATTAGGAATATGCAAATTGATGTGTTTTCTGGCTTGTATTCAGTGATGTTGTCTTCATTACAAAATGATGCTTTCTGATGCATCATATCAATATCAACTTCATATAATTTAATATAATATAATAATAGTTAATAATAAAGATTTCACGTTTGCATGGATAGAGTAATGTTCATTTAGTATTTCCTTGCTCTTCGAGGGAAATATGTTGATTCAAGAGATGATTTCTTTAGACTTTGCCCATTATATTTACATTATATTTAGTTGTTAGAATCTTCGAACCAAACTTCTCTATTAATTTTGAACAATGCTCTTTTTCTAGAATTTTCCAAGTAAATCGTCCAAATTGCGTTTACTCGCATGCATTAGTCTATGCCTACTTTAAACAATTCAGCAACAGACGCGCATTTTAAACTGCAAAATTTATATTGTTTCAACTTGCTGTTCAACTTTTAAGGATAAGCTTTATTAATTGTTTGTTAAGTGAATTGTTCTGTTGTAATGCTATGAAATTCACCACTAATTTAGAAACGTTGATTCCTGATTATATTATGGTGTTATACAACAATACTATATTTTGCAATTATATGTCTCTATTAGAGCTTCAGTTACTTTTGCCTATACTTTTTAATTGAATTTTTATCTATTTTAGTCCCATTTGATGAAGATCCTAAAGATCCTAAAGTTTGGTTCTTAGATCATGACTATTTGGAAAGCATGTATACAATGTTCAAAAAAGTAAATGGTATTTTCCAAACAGTATAGAATGTCTTTACATTTTGAATTTTAGCTAAAGAAAAAATAGTTGGTTGGTATCACACTGGTCCAAAACTCAGGAAGAATGATATTCTTATCAATGAACTCATGAGAAAATATAATCCCAATTCTGTAAGATTTAAGATAACTTGCATAATTTCAACCGAGTCACGCCCAGCACGTTTGATGCCTTGCTAATTTTGATTATCATAAATATATTAACAACAGCAACATGGATTTTCAATAGCGAAGATATCTAACAAAGACTCAATGCTAAATACAACAATAAATAATTAAATATATCAAATTAATTAAAGAGATGTGACATTAGCTAGGATTTTAAAGAAAATAAATTATAATAGTTTTTTAGGTACCAATTTTAGATACTAAAACCACTGGCTTCAAATATCTATATCAGCAAGACGAATTCGGATACCATATCTAGAAATTTATTCTCCAATCGTAGAGATAGAGTTGTCTTTCAGACAAGCAGTAAATTTTGTATAATATTCTTTTCCTTAGTGGAAATCAGTGCAGCAAATATAATGCTATCCTGTCGTTTACAGAAAGTTCTTTATAATAGTTGCACTAGTGTCATTGTTAATGCTGGTAGCATTAGAATGCATTGTTAGTGATTGGTCTAAACGGTAAACAGCCTGGAAAGTTGTTTAATTTGATGGGGTAGACCCAAACTAGTATATTAATATCAGTATTATCCTCATTCTATTTAAGGAGCATGTTGTCCATAGATGACGAAATGTGTGTTGTTCTTTATGTGAAGTCTTAGTTGCTGTTATTTTATAGACTTTTGTTACATTTTCAAGCATTTCTAATTTGTAGTTTGCCTTTATATGTACATTTATAAATGCATTTTAATGTTATTACACATTAATATTATGATATCCAGTTCAACAATAAGATTTTCGAGTAATTTATTAACTTAGTCAAATTGGATTAGATTATTTATAGTAATTCTGTAATTCTTTTCACCAGGGTCGGAAGAATATGATTTATTCTTTCAGTATACATCTAGATCTGATTTTACGATCAATTTCTAATATATTTTTTAGGTTCTAATTGTAATTGATGTTGGAGAATCAAAAGAGAGTCGTGGTGATGCAGATGGTCTGCCTACTGACGCGTACATTATGGTCGAAGAGGTACATGATGATGGAACGCCAACATCTAAAACATTTGAACATATTCCTAGTGAAATAGGCGCCGAAGAGGCAGAAGAGGTTGGCGTTGAGCATCTACTGAGGTAAGGAATTCTTTGTTTACTTTGAACAAAATTATTTTGGATTTTATTCTTTAGAGATATTAAAGTTGGTTCTTACGGAACTCTTGCTCAACGCATCACACGTCAGCTAACAGGATTACGTGGGTTGTTTGAGAAGCTGAGGGATATTGATTTATATCTAGAGCAGGTGAATAAAGGTTTGGCCGTTGTTTATATCTACTATAAAAATTATTTGAATATACTGGCATCTGGTGTACTTATGTTTATAACTGAAGGAATTATTTTGTTTCAACTGCTTCTATTGTATTGATATCTGAAAATAGTATCGTGTTCAGGATTTTTGGCGTCCGAAATTTCCATTTTAACTTTGCTATATCAGTTAATGTTGCGATTATTTACTACTATTATGTTTAGGAGAACTTCCCATTAATCATGCTATTGTTTATGAACTTCAGGATATCCTGAACTTGCTACCAGATGTCAATTTTCAAGAATTTATTAAAGCTTTCGAAGTTAAGACAAACGACCAACTTGCTGTGGTTTACATTTCCAGTGTTATTCGCACCATTATTGGACTTCATAATCTTGTTAGCAATAAACTACAGAATAAAAAACTCGAAGAAGCCAAAAACGATGAAAAGAAAAAGGAGAATAAGGAAAGTGAAAAGAAGGATGAAAACGAGAAAAAAGACGAAAAGCCAGAAGCAAAACCATCTTCTAAATAATTGTTATGGTCTATTAGATTTATAGAATTGTTTCTCTAAATGTGTTTATATGAATTTTATTGTTTTATAGCTTCCTTTCCGTTAGGAAGAAGAAGAAAGCATCTCTGCCACAAAAATTATTTTACCTCTACAGTCATGATAAATATTGTCATAATGTATTTCAAGATGTGACAAAAAATCAGCCATAATTTCACAAGCATTCGCAAATGCATTTATTAACTAAATATGAAACTATTTAAAACTCTATATAAGTGGTGATTAACTTTAGGTATAAACAAGAAGATTATCTGCATTAATCACGTTTTATGTGTTTTTAACTTGAACATCGCCAAATAAATAATACAACGTTTTATAACTTTTTATATTGACATAAGACGTTGCAAGACGTCAAAATGTATGTCTTCTAAACTTCTTGTATAATGTCATTTCTAAGCGTTGCAGAATCCCTTCTAGTTTTCAATAACGATATTGTAAAGTTTTCTAAATCATATCTTTACTTTTACAAAATCAATTTCGGAATAATCAATTTCAAATTCGGATTAGATTCTTGTTAATATATATTTTCATAATTTCTATTTTGTAAATTTCTGTCATACCTTTTATTTACTCTTTTTTTAACTCTTTGATTGTTGAAAAAACACAACTTTTGGTAACACAGTCACCTGAATATTATATTAACACTAGAACGGCGGAACCCGTCAATTGACGATTTTTTTATTTTAAAACTGCTATAGTTTTTTTTAAAGAAATATTTTTTATAACCCTCTCGTGAGTTTTTATCATTTTCGAAGTGACACAAAATGCAAAAGAAAATTTTATGATAACTCATCTTGAAAATAAAATATTGTTGAATATACCTATAACGGCGAAACCCGTCAATTGACGATTTGAATAATACTAATAAAATTCTAGCAATTTTTAAATGTTAATGGCAACTATTTTACATTATTACATACAGTAAACAATAAATACATATTGTGAGCTATTCTGTATTATTACATTTATTGTCAAATTAATTGATATTTATTTCATGTTTTTGTTTAGTGAAATTTATTTTCGAATACATCAATTCATCAAAACATATACATACTTCTAAAATTACGATCAAAAACANNNCGATCAATTTCTAATATATTTTTTAGGTTCTAATTGTAATTGATGTTGGAGAATCAAAAGAGAGTCGTGGTGATGCAGATGGTCTGCCTACTGACGCGTACATTATGGTCGAAGAGGTACATGATGATGGAACGCCAACATCTAAAACATTTGAACATATTCCTAGTGAAATAGGCGCCGAAGAGGCAGAAGAGGTTGGCGTTGAGCATCTACTGAGGTAAGGAATTCTTTGTTTACTTTGAACAAAATTATTTTGGATTTTATTCTTTAGAGATATTAAAGTTGGTTCTTACGGAACTCTTGCTCAACGCATCACACGTCAGCTAACAGGATTACGTGGGTTGTTTGAGAAGCTGAGGGATATTGATTTATATCTAGAGCAGGTGAATAAAGGTTTGGCCGTTGTTTATATCTACTATAAAAATTATTTGAATATACTGGCATCTGGTGTACTTATGTTTATAACTGAAGGAATTATTTTGTTTCAACTGCTTCTATTGTATTGATATCTGAAAATAGTATCGTGTTCAGGATTTTTGGCGTCCGAAATTTCCATTTTAACTTTGCTATATCAGTTAATGTTGCGATTATTTACTACTATTATGTTTAGGAGAACTTCCCATTAATCATGCTATTGTTTATGAACTTCAGGATATCCTGAACTTGCTACCAGATGTCAATTTTCAAGAATTTATTAAAGCTTTCGAAGTTAAGACAAACGACCAACTTGCTGTGGTTTACATTTCCAGTGTTATTCGCACCATTATTGGACTTCATAATCTTGTTAGCAATAAACTACAGAATAAAAAACTCGAAGAAGCCAAAAACGATGAAAAGAAAAAGGAGAATAAGGAAAGTGAAAAGAAGGATGAAAACGAGAAAAAAGACGAAAAGCCAGAAGCAAAACCATCTTCTAAATAATTGTTATGGTCTATTAGATTTATAGAATTGTTTCTCTAAATGTGTTTATATGAATTTTATTGTTTTATAGCTTCCTTTCCGTTAGGAAGAAGAAGAAAGCATCTCTGCCACAAAAATTATTTTACCTCTACAGTCATGATAAATATTGTCATAATGTATTTCAAGATGTGACAAAAAATCAGCCATAATTTCACAAGCATTCGCAAATGCATTTATTAACTAAATATGAAACTATTTAAAACTCTATATAAGTGGTGATTAACTTTAGGTATAAACAAGAAGATTATCTGCATTAATCACGTTTTATGTGTTTTTAACTTGAACATCGCCAAATAAATAATACAACGTTTTATAACTTTTTATATTGACATAAGACGTTGCAAGACGTCAAAATGTATGTCTTCTAAACTTCTTGTATAATGTCATTTCTAAGCGTTGCAGAATCCCTTCTAGTTTTCAATAACGATATTGTAAAGTTTTCTAAATCATATCTTTACTTTTACAAAATCAATTTCGGAATAATCAATTTCAAATTCGGATTAGATTCTTGTTAATATATATTTTCATAATTTCTATTTTGTAAATTTCTGTCATACCTTTTATTTACTCTTTTTTTAACTCTTTGATTGTTGAAAAAACACAACTTTTGGTAACACAGTCACCTGAATATTATATTAACACTAGAACGGCGGAACCCGTCAATTGACGATTTTTTTATTTTAAAACTGCTATAGTTTTTTTTAAAGAAATATTTTTTATAACCCTCTCGTGAGTTTTTATCATTTTCGAAGTGACACAAAATGCAAAAGAAAATTTTATGATAACTCATCTTGAAAATAAAATATTGTTGAATATACCTATAACGGCGAAACCCGTCAATTGACGATTTGAATAATACTAATAAAATTCTAGCAATTTTTAAATGTTAATGGCAACTATTTTACATTATTACATACAGTAAACAATAAATACATATTGTGAGCTATTCTGTATTATTACATTTATTGTCAATTTAATTGATATTTATTTCATGTTTTTGTTTAGTGCAATTTATTTTCGAATACATCAATTCACCAAAACATATACATTCTTCTAAAATTACGATCAAAAACAAGCTTTATTGCCATAATTGTCAAGAATTTTATTGACATATTGCAAGAATATATTTACAAAGCAAGTATCAAATAATATTTGAGATCATTTTGACCAGATTAAAATGAAAATAGAATAATATGTAACTAATGCAATGATATAATATGCAATATTGAGTCTAGATAATAAAGGGAACAAATTTTGTACAAATAGATCCAAATTTAGATTTCAAAAGCAGTTTACACATACAGTCGCAAAACTTCTTCTGCTGAAATTCTTCTTCTAGCCATAGTAAAACTGATAAAACAAAATGTAAATTTTGAAATCAAAAGATTGTATATAAATGCAGAAATTATAGATGAAATGATGAGACATGACACAAAAGCCAATAAATGTTAAGTTTATTTGAAGCGTATTGTTATTTAGTTCCTATTAGACGAACTAATCAGTTACAAAAGTCTCTACAATACGCCAGTAG
Organism: Hofstenia miamia; assembly: GCA_900660155.1. Taxonomy (NCBI): domain Eukaryota; kingdom Metazoa; phylum Xenacoelomorpha; order Acoela; family Hofsteniidae; genus Hofstenia; species Hofstenia miamia. The sequence continues at coordinate 1,457,680 of CABFPE010000137.1, read as the reverse complement.
TAAGTATTAGATCTGAGATATATTCAATTTGCGCCACGAATTTGTAACAAACTCGAAACGCTAGCTCTTCATTTCAATTCAGGAATGATTTTTCTTGATGAATTATTACACAATCAAGCTAGGTATATTAGCGATGACATTATAATAAATACACTTATATTAAAAAGAAAATAATGATGTTGAATTATTGCACAATCGTTTTCATTACATTTTAGAAGGACATACACTGAACATTTTTTAAACATTTACTGCCAACATATCACTGTATAGTACTTTAGAATGTATACCATAATATTATATGTTGCTATAATTTTATTATGCTTAAAAACTCATTAAAAAATAAAAATCGTCAATTGACGGGTTTCGCCGTTCTAGGTATAACAATTTTCCCGCCGTTGTAGTGTTAAATATTACGAATGACAGGTATATGCAAATTTTACAATATTAAGTGTGCTCTATTCAAAGCCTTTGGTAAAAATCTTTAAAAGAAAACTTCGAATTGTTGTCTATCTAATAAAAATATAACTGACAATTTTGCACAAAATATAAGGGCTTCTCCAATTGGATGACGCCTACATTTTGCCCCACTTAAGCAGCAATGTTCTCTTCTTAAATTGGCAAAAATTTGCACAAAATGTATGACTTAATCATGAACATCTAGATAATAATAATATTATCTAGATGTCCATGACTTAATTAATTCATCACCATCAGATGAAAAGTACGAATTACAGACATAATTAGAGCCAACAAAGAAATGAAGTTTTCACATACAGCAATTCTAATGTATCAAATGAGAAAGATCGAATTCATCAAAGAAATATATATTTTGATAATTTTATAAAATTGTGTTTGATTGTAAATAATATTGTGAATAAAGAAATTTCAAATACATCAGGTAAAGAAAGAATATATGTAAATTCTAATGTAATTTTTTTTTCAATGCACCTGTGACGAAAGTTATATTAAATATTGCGGTCGCAACTAAGTAGAAGCACAAAAGAACACGAAAATAATTTCACCATTTTAAAACAGCGAAAAGATTGTTGACTAAGTTATAACGTAAAAATTTTATAGAAAATAAAAGCAAAACATCTCAAAATCATGGAAAATATTTTAAATATTTTTCCTTTCTTGAGGAATTTTAGCAGTTTAAATAGAAGCATAATCAGCAATTTATTTCGCTAAATATCTAGCATCCTCAGAAATGGAAATTTACCGCGCTAAATTTCTACAAAATTTACTGTAATGAAATTCAAGAATTTAATGAAAATAATGTTTTAAATATGTAGCATTTTTTTATTTAACGTCGGATTTAAATATATAATATATCTAGTTTTCAAAAACCGAATAATTCAATAATTTTGAATATTGCAAAATTTTAAAAATTTGTTTAGTTGATTTTTGTTGAAGTCCTTGTTAAGGAGCCGCCCCTAATAAGAAAACTTTTACTGAACTAAACTTTGGAAGTATGATGTCAAGTAAATTAGTGTACTTATCTGTGCAGTTTTCGTTTCGTGACTTCATTTAGTCCGATTGTAACTAATTCTCTCTGAAGGTTGATATTCATTTAATACTGCAGTAAAGTCGTCAAAGGTGAAGCCGGCAGTATGAAAATGTTGGGAGTCAGTTCGGTTTAGTACCTATATGTCAAAGGGGTCTGAAAAAATTAAAATTGATTATTGAGTCATGATTTTAGGGTTCAATCTTGTCAAAACAATTGCTAGCGTGAAAAATAATTTTTTACAAGGGTGCGGCTCCTATGTTCATTAGTACCTACGATCAGTTTCTATAAATTTGTCGTACCTGGGCTCACTAACAATAAAATATTGGCAACAAAATAGTTTACCTTACAAAATAAGGCTCTTATAAGGTCTGTGATGAAATTTAGTGTCATACATTCAACAGGGAGGAGCCCAATTTTAAATACAAAAATATAAAAATTTTCATTTTGTGCTATATTTTGAATACAGTAAGATAATATTGACTAAGTATGATTACATAACATATAAAAAGTGGATTAAATTACGAAGGCCATTGATGTTGAATCCCGCCTGAAAAATGGCAACCTTCTGGGATGGGTTTTCGCAATGATAGTGGCGGAATTGATCGTATTGACCATAGAGCGCTCGCATGGTCCGATTGCTTGAAACATTAGCAATTATGGAACCTATGGGAAGCAAGGATTAACTCTGATAACTACTCAAATGTCAATAGACATTTTATATTATTTAACAGATCTGTGTTTATATGCAAAACAAGAATTCCAGGGGTGTTATATTCTTATTGGTTGTCAGTAACTATAATAAATAGTATTTTAAGAAAATCCATCATAATGTTTCCATGATATTATTCAAAGCGTACTTTAATTTAGAACGCTTTGATATTATTCTAAGATGAATATAATGAAAAAAACTACAAAGCTGTACGAAATATAGGCCGACCTCGTAACTAGAATGTTATTGGACCCATAAAATCATATATATTGCCTCATTATTTATATTCAGCCTGTTTATTAACAACTCTTAATAAAAGAATCAAGATCAAACTAGAAAGAATTTTTAATTGGGCTCTCAATATCATTTGTGAAAGAAAAAAGCAAACAACAATTAAAGAAAATAACTATTTATTTTCATTTGAATATTTGCAAAAACTAAGATCTCGAAGTATTTTTCAAATTGAAGGCAAGAAACAAAATACCAACTAAAATACATTTAAGAACAAATTCTTATAGAAAAATGTGGTGAAGTACTTATTTACTAATTTGTGTATTGACTTATGGAATGAACTACCACCTCAGTTTAAAGAAGAAAAATTAATTAAGGACTTTAAAAGAAATGTAAAAATGTATTTCAAACGAAGAAAAATCAAATATTTAAATTACCAAAGAATTCCATCAATTCCAAACAAAAAAAAATCTATTTTTAAAATCTTAAGTGCTTAGCACTTTATTTATATAGTGATTTTATATACAGAGGATTTTAAGAATAAAATAGTATTATTATTATAAAATTTAGTCATTGTCCCATGAAAGTCACATGGTTCCATGTTGTTACACTTTTATTTTGGGTAAATTTTGATAATACAATATACTGCTATAAATAGATACTGCTACAATAGATAACGGTAAGAAAATCAGAGACTAGTTTTTTCCAGAATCTATTCCAAGTCAGCACAATATTAAGTGATTCAGCTCCAGTTGAAAACTTGAGCTCTGGCCTCAGAAATTTTTTCAGGTACTTGAAAAGCAAACAGCTGGCTTCTTTTCTCAAGGCATAAAACCTCCAATGACCAAGCCTCACTTACCTGCACCCTTGAATGCCATGATTTTCGAATATCTGCAAAGCTACAGGTATGTTGTTTCTTCAACACATATTTGAATGCCAACTATATCTTATCTTATCTAATAAAAAATCCCGGAAAAATAAAGGAAATCCTATTTTCACATAATAATGATACGCTTTGTCAATAACTAAACGTGTACTCTAGTGAAAATAGTCTTCGTGCTAGCAGACGGGTGTTTTGATTCTCTAAGTGCCGTTTAGGGTTATAAATTAGGAGAAACAAAATAGTAGGTGCAAGTATCTACAAAACCTTGTTGTTATATTCTGGACTTTTCCCAGACTGATTGGTTCAACATATCTTTGCCATAAGATCCTTTATAGGTCTTCTTTTTGTAGCTATGAAAATTTTTAAAATGTCTCAACTATGAACTGTTTCTCTTCCATTGGCCGCGATGATTTCATTCGAGGTAGTTGGTTGTGAGCTCCGCTCTGCTCTGAAAAGCATCGTTAAATCGAATGGCAATTTCAATGATACGCATAGCAAACTAGTAGCGCAATTTCTAGCGCTCAGCAAAGAACTGCTATCGCTGCATACATTCTTCAGAGAGCACTCGAACAATTTTACAACGTCATCCACATCTACGCAAATCCAAAAAGACTTTTCTTCAGCGAACTTCCTCTTTCCTGCAATAGATTACTTCAGAGTAACAACGAAATAGTTAAAGTGAACAAAATATTTCTAACTTGTCTCAAAAATAAAACTTTCCACTATTTAAGCTATTCACAAATTTTTGTTTAGGTTCTAAGGTCGTCAATAGCAATGTCCTCTCAAAAGACGGAATTCATTTTTCTCATAACGGAATGTCAAAATTCGTAGTAACTCTCAAATCGCTTTTTGAGCTGCCATCGCAACGTAAAGCACCGCATTTCAAACACGCACCGTCAAAGCTTCGCCTCTCGTTACTTGCCACCGCGCAATCCGTTTTATCATTCGTCCAGGATACATCAATCATACGCCGCTGCGCTCTGCAACACTGCCTTTTTACATCGATGATGTACACAACTTAAGATACTAATGCTACTTGATTAATTTCTATCTGAGCTTTTTTGTACTATAGATTTTTTAATTATGTTTTATTATTTATTTTATTTTTGTTTTAGTACGCCCAGGCTACGGAAAAATTACTATAAACTTAAATATAATTCTGTCCTCAAATCAAAATTATTGCTCTTTACTTTTATTTTCCTTATTTCGACTTTCAAATCTAGTGAGTATGATTTACTGTTATCAGTACAGTCTTATTTCAATACATATCAATCAACTATGTGTTATTCACGAACATTTTTAGCTATGTCATCCGGGCGCATATGTACTATTAAAATCATTTTTAAAAAGTCGTTATTTATATCTCTTATAATTTTCCAGTTATTAACGTTAAATGGCATTGAAACTAATCTCGGACCGATCTTAAATTTTGAATCATACCTCAAAAAATTGAATACCGGCTCAGTTATAATAAATTATGTACATTTAAATTTTCAGAATGTAAGCATTAAAAATTTCGAATATAGGGAATTCATTTCAAGCAGTTTCCGAAACTTGGTTAAAAACGAAGATCTAGATAGCTCATGGACTGTTAATGAAAATTATGCACTATTTAGAAGGGATGGAATTTTAAAAAACCTTTAGTAAAATCCAAAGGTGGAGGTGTATCATTTTTAATCCCAAAGTCATTTAATCCCAAGATACGCAACGATATTAAGAGTATAATAACGAATAAAATTTTGATAGTTTATGGGTTGAAATTAATAATCCAATCAAAAATTTTTTTTTTGTTTAAAAACGTAATTATTTATTAATCAACGTTTAATAACAAACATCAAATAATGAACACATAAGCATAAATGAGTTTCAAAAAAGGCGCATGTTAAAACCAATATCAAGAAGCTTTGTTTTCTACAGGAATATATAATTTTCTACAGGAATATATAATTAACGTTTTAAAAAGCAATTATTAAATGTATCCTACTATCCGCATAAGAATTTCTCTAATTCTTTTATTCAACAACTAGAAGACGAATTATCACTTGCTTGTTCTGAAAATAAAGACTTCGAAATTTTCGGGGATTGGAACCTAAATTATTTTAATGCCTAATGACCAATGTAAAATGGATCTGTTCTTGAACACATTTAATTTAGTATTGGCCAATAAAACATTACCTACTAGAATGACATCATCAAGCAGAACACTAATTGACTACATTATACTAGCTGAGAACAACAATCTATATTATGTGTATACTACTTCTGAATGCCCATTCGCTGACCACTGTTTTAAATCTATCAAATTTCAAAGGTCTCATTAAGCCCCAAAAAATAGCATGACATGGATTAAAATTCGAAAAAATGTATTGAAAATATTAAAATTTTAAATTATCCCTCTCATCAGAAAATTGGTTTCCTGTATATTCTGCATCAAATTTAAATGAAATGCTGGAAAACTTTTAAAAAATCGTTGAATTTTATCTTAACCAATTTTGCCCTGAAAAGAAAATAATGGTTAAATGCAGTACAAGCTCCAAAGCAAACAATACTTTTTCGAATAAACCTTGGATAACTGAAACTTGCAAAGCATTGATTTACGAAAAGAACAAAACGTATAAACATTTTATGATTTCACAAACCAGCAAGATTTTTGCCGCATATCAAAAGGGCTAGAAATGCATCGAATATTGAAACTCGTAAGGCATTCAACGAATTCATTAAGAAAGAATATGCAGGCCTTCCAAGTGAACATTGAAAATGGAAGCTAATACAAGAAATCACAAATTATAAGCGATCAAAATCAAGCTTAATTGATGTGATAAACGATTAGCAAGGAACTTCCTTGTGACAATCTTTCTGACAATTTAGAATTATCTAATGAATTAAAGAAGACTTTTGCTAATCTAGGAAAATACAATGACTCCCTCGTTAAGTCTCAAAACGCTTCACACAAAATTTTTACACCCGAATTTTCTTTCCGCTTCTCAACTAGTTATGAAATTATTAAGTCAATCAATAAGCTTAAAACCAACAAATGAAGCGGTCCCTCAAGCATTCCCTCATGGGCCCTTAAAATTTCTGCAGACATCATTGCAAATCCATTAAATTTTATCTTTAATGAATGCATAAAATTTAATGACTTCCCCTGATAAATTAAAACTTGCTCACATTATTCCTATTTTTAAGAAAAACGATCCATCAATTGCCACTACTAATCGGCCAATCTCAATTACTTCTCCAATAAGCAAAATATTCGAAAAATTATTACATAATCAAATAACTGAACATTTAAATTATTATCAAACACACAATTTGGATTTCGCAAAAATTTCTCAACAACTGATGCACTATTAAATGCTACTGAAACTTTGAGAGCATCACTTGATTCTAATAAATTTGGGGCTATAATTTGTTTAGATCTTTCAAAAGCCTTTGATTTGATCAATCATAACATTCTAATTGAAAAACTATCTTACTTAGAATTTTCTAGTAATAGTAAGCAATTAATAACTAGTTGCCTCAATCAGAAATGTCAAAGAATTAAATTAAATGATATTTTTTCAGAATGGTTACCGATTTACAATGGGGTGCATTTAGGTACAATTCTATAGGTCCTCTTCTCTTTAGCATTTATGTAAATGACATGCATTCTATAACTAATTGCAATTTAATCCAATATGCCAATGATACTTGCATTTTCAGCGATAATTCATCAATGCACCTAGCAGCGGAACCCATAGAATTGAATTGTAACAAATTGTCAAAATACTTTTGTATGCACAAGTTGATTATTAATGAAGCTAAAACAAAATTTTGTATTTTGCAGTCGAATAAAAGCAATTTCGATGTTTCTGCAGTGACTTTAAATGCAAATAATATTAATGTTCCTATTGTGGACACTTTCAAGTACCTATGAGTAACTATTGACTCAAAGCTAAAATCCAACTCTCACATCAATTTGATAGTTAGAAAATTAGCTATAAGTATAAACAGTATGACATTAGTAGTTAGGCAATTACCACCTTGTGCGATAATTCTTTTCTTCCATGCTTTCATCATGAGTCACCTTAATTACGCAAACATTTTATTTACTGACTTAGGTGAGGTGCTTTATAAAAAAACTTGATATTCAATTAAGATGGGCATTAAATATCACAACGAAAAACTGATCGAAATCCAAACAGTACATTTCTAGGTCAATACTTTTTCCAAAACAACTTGTTATATTGAATACCCTTCTGACATTCTTCATGCTAATCAGAAACCTACCACCGTATAATACGATTAAAATACTGGGATATACTCATAAACAGAATTCAAGATTAAAGCTTTTTACAAGTGTTAAGTATAAGAAAAACGTTTTAAGCAATCCCTTATTAATGTCGCCATTTGAACCTAGAATTTGCTACCTAAACAAATCAAAAATATTGAAAAATTGAAATCTTTTAAAAAGCATTTAAAAATCTTCCTTAAGCAATAATATATTTCTGGAAAATCATGCCTAGGATACACATTTCGCACTTTTTCCCCAAAACACCTATTTTTAGCCATTGCTCCACAGTATTCACTCGTACTTAAACATATTTCCCAGGGTAGGTAAATTAAAGAGACACTACCCTGCAAAATTTCAACGATTTATGTTTGGAAACGCGGTCATGATGAGGTTTTTAAAAAAATTAGCGGGAGATATATATATATATATATATATATATATATAGATAATAAAACTTTTTTAGTGAAGTGAAAATGCGGGCTTACCCTAGTTTTGGATCCTATGATTAATTTTATACTACACAGTCCTATTTTATAATGCTTAATTTGATTTTAAGTAGACATGCTTACTTAAGAGGTCCTACCAAGGACTACTCTAGTAAAGTAGTCCCTGGGATCTGCTTTTGGAATATTTTTAATAATTTTTTTTTAACTTACCCTGGATCATCGACATAGATTCAAAATATGATGGTTTCATGTCCATATTTTAATATAGATCTCATGCTCGTCGTTTCCTGCAGTGAGGGTTGCCTTAACTTGATCATTTACACAACCAATCATGCTTCTCTCTGAGATAGTCGGGTCTAGCGAGCGCGCTCTACTCGATGCAATTAACAGTTCTCAGTTTATTGGAGATTTCGATTCGCAAAAACGCATCACCGCCGCTAAGTTAGCTGCACCTTTTGCCTCATTATCAAGGGATGAACTACTCAAACTACACTACCTACTTTGGAAAATCTCAAATATTGAAGAATCGCCATCCCCTTCAGAAAAAACACGCTCACCACTAGAAACATCAAACACTAAATGCATGAACTGCGACAATGTTTCCGAAACAAATGCTCCAGAAAAACGTGAAACAAACCAACGAAAAGTCAAACATATCAAAGAAACTTCGGATACATTGATAATTGGAACATCAATGTATCGCAATTTGAGGGCAAATAAACGTGTGAAAGATCACGATGTCACGATTCATTCATATCCTGGAGCTACAATCGAGGAAATTTCAAACATAATTTATCAATACCCACAAAGGAACAATATAAAGAAGGTGATGATCACTGCTGGAAGAAACGACGTCATGCAATCAAACAAGAATTTTACACCACTTTTCGAAAAATTGATTACTGCCACACGCCATTCCTTTCGAAACGCAGAAATTACATTGGGTGAACTCGCACCATTTCCATATATTAAAACGTTTAATAAAATGTCATCGGAAGTCAATGTATTATTACATCAAAATGCAAAACAATTGCAATACAAGATCTTCGAAAATAACCGTTATTTTTACAAGGGTGCATATGTCGATGCAGATCTATTTACACGAGGAGGAATTCATTTCTCTGAATCTGGATATGCTATATTAGCACGATGCATTAAAAGCTATTTTGCAAATGCAAAGCATCCTTTCATCTACGGCCGCTCAATTTTGCCGCCAAAGTCACTTAATTCTTATCAATCATATCGACCAGCGAATACACGTATGCCACCGCAACATCACAGGCAATCACGTACCTTGTACTCACCAGCAACGATTAATCAAGGACGCTACGCCCCGCACCCGCAAACGTACGCCGAAGTCCTTTCAACTACACCGCCTAATCATTTCTCACCTTCCGAGGTACTAAAGCTCCGACGCTTATTAACTTTTTACTAAACGGTATGGATTTATTTATCTTTGTAATGCTAAGACTACGGGTAGTTCACCAACACAAATTTTTCTTAAAATCTAAGTTTGCAACTTTTATCAGCATTTTTCCAATAACAGATATACCTAGAAAAAATCCCTTCAAAGAGCTTTTGGCAATTTTGGTTTTAAATTTTTTATTATTACTTATACATGGAATCGAAGCAAATCCTGGTCCTTTGCTCAGTTATGAAACATATCTAAAAAATGTTTCATCTAAGAAAGATATGATTAATTACGTTCATTTAAATGCCCAGAATTTATCTAATAAAAATTGCGATTACAAGTCACTTATTAGCAATTTTTATGAAAATATAGTGCTAGCCATTACTGAGACATGGTTTAACTGCAATGACCTTGACATTGTCTGGTCAGATAACAATAATCTATATAAATTATTCAGAAAAGATAGAACTCATTGTAATATACTCGGTAAAAGCAAGGGGGGCGGGGTACTCCTTCTAGTTCCGAAATCATTTCATCCAAAGCAATAGAATGATATAGTAAGCTCAGAAAAATTCGAAAGCCTTTGGGTTGAAATTGATAACCCTATCAAAAATTCACTTTTAAAAAGCAATTAATTAATGTTTCATACTGCCCAAATAAATGTAATACTAATGAATTTTTTGAACAACTTGAGAATGAAATTTCACTGGCCTACTCAGAAAATAAAGATTTAATATTAATGGGTGATTGGAACCTAAATTACTTAAATAAACGTGATAATAAAACGATTAATCTCTTTTTTAATACTTTTAATTTAAAAACGGCAAATGCCTTCATTCCTACAAGAATCGCAGCCAATAGTGCAACTTTGATTGACTATATTGCACTGCCCGAAAATAATCTTGTTTTCATATATTACTCCTCTGAATGTCCATTCTCTGATCAGTGTATAATATCAGCCAGTTTCTCTAAAGCTAAAATACTCTCTAAAATATCCAAAAAATGGATCACTATTCGCGAAAAATCCTCTGATAATATAGATAACCTGAAAAATGCTCTTTCACGTGGAACTTGGTATTCTGTATACGTTGCGGTTGATCTTAGCAACATGATCAAAAGCTTTCTTGATATTCTTGAATCCTATTTAGATGAATATTGTCCTGAAAAAAAATCCTTGTTACTAATCATTCTCGCAAAAACATAAAGAATGACAAGCCTTGGATTTCCGATTTCTGCAAACAATTAATAACAAAAAAATGACGCTTTTAAATTTTTTTCTAACGCCCGTACTCCTGAAAGTTATGCATTATACAAAAAAGCTAGAAATATTTCTAATATAGAAAATCGTAAAGCTTACAATGAGTATATTAAACATGAATATAGAAAATTACCGAACCAAAAGAGTAAATGGAGATTGATTAACGAAATCTCGAATTGTACCAAATCAAAATCTTCTCCCATAGAAAAAATTGTAGACCCCGATGGAAATCAATACGTCTCTGATTTTGAAATTTCCAATATTTTAAATCAAACATTTGCAAACCTAGGTAATTATGACGGTCCTCAAACAAAATTCCAGGAAATAAATCCTAATAGGCACAACCCTGAATTTGGTTTTCGCTTTATAACAAGTTTTGAAGTAATTAAAGCAATCAAGAAACTAAAATCAAACAAGTCAAGCGGCCCCTCAAAAATTCCAATATGGTTACTAAAAAACAATGCGAAATATATTGCCGAACCTTTAAATTATATCTTTAATGAATGCTTAAAATGGAATATTTTTCCCGATTTCTTGAAACAGGCTCATATTACTCCAATTTACAAAAAAGACGACCCAAAGTCTCCCAAAAACTATCGACCTATATCTATTACATCACCAATCAGTAAAATATTTGAAAGATTATTACATGAACAAATTACACTTCATTTAAATCATCATAAACTATGGTCCAAATCACAATTTGGTTTCAGAAAAAATTATTCAACATCAGACGCACTTATACAAACGACAGAAAAATGGAGAGCACTATTAGACTCTAATAAATTTGTTGCTATTGCCTGTCTTGACCTCTCAAAAGCATTCGATTCTATTAATCATGATATATTAATAAGAAAATTAAAAAATGTTGGTTTTTCTCTTAACAGTGCTCACCTTATATCTAATTACTTAAGTAATAGACTTCAGCGAGTTAAATTAAATGATACTTTTTCAAATTGGTTGTCTGTCAATAATGGTGTACCTCAAGGAACTATACTAGGTCCCCTGCTTTTTAATATTTATGTGAATGACATGAACGAAATTACTGACTGCGAAATAACACAAAACACCGATGATACATCTATTTACGGTGGAAATAAATCCTTAGATAAAGCTGTAAAAGTTATTGAATCGAATTGTATAAAATTGAGCAACTATTTTAACATGGATAGATTGCGTATTAATACGAAAAAAACTGAATTTTGCATAATGCAACCTTTTAGAAAAAAAACGGACATCTCCGACTATTCAATTAATTTCAATAATTCATCTGTTATTCCTGTTAATAAGTTTAAATATCTAGGAGTAATAATAGATTCAAATCTTAATTTCACGTCGCAAATAAATACTATTATTAAAAAAATGGCTATAGGTATTAGAAAGATATCCCATGTTTCCCAGCAGTTACCCCCAATTGCAGTAATTCAAATGTTTCATGCATTTGTTATGAGTAATTTAAACTATGCTAATATCTTATATACTAATGTACACAGCCAAATGTTAAAAAAGCTTCGAGTTCAACTAAAATGGGCATTAAGTGTTTGTAATAACGACTCTTCTAAAACAAAAGAATATATTTTTAAATCTATTCTTTTTCCACAAGAGTTAATTATTTACAATATTATTATTTATTTCTTCAAATTCATAAAGAAAATTCCACCCTACAACGAGATATCATTCTCATTTTCGACAGATTGTCTGAAGCAAAATAAACGAACAAAAAACTACTCACGTGTTAAATTTAATAAAAATATCATGAGTCAATCCTTTATTAATACTGCAGTTTATAACTGGAATATATTGCCAAAAGAAATGAAAATAATAGACAACATTAAAAAAATTCAAAAAAGAATTTAAATTATTATTTCTCAAACAAAAGTTTATATCAGGTAGATCATGGATAGGATTTAAATTTTATAATAACGATTATACAATAAATCGAAATTAGTAAGCTATCCGTAGTCAGTGTTGTTTTATTTATTTCATTTTTGTTATTATTCATTTTTTGTACATAGTAGTTAATGACGCTATTCATTTGAAATATCTGTAAAATATTGTAAAAAATTCAAATGAATATAGATTATCTTATCTTATCTTATTAACGGTAGTGTGCGACAGCATTTCCTAACATAAGATAAAAACCGCAATGTACGGTCTCGTTATGTCAATGTTACCTTAATGGCAGTGTGCGGCGGGATTAGCTGAACCTTAACTTAACAGTAGTGTGCATTGGGTTTAGTTTTCTGAACAAACCAGTGTGACAGCAAAGTTTTTCACATCTTGTCAAAATATAAAAGTAAGACATGTAAATGTTCATTACATTTTATTTACTTATATTTACTATAGTATTTGAATTGTAGATTTCTAAGTTTTATGATGTTTGGTTCATATTCCTTTCCTTCCTTAAAATGAAAATTTCAAAGAAATGCTGTTGTGGTGGCAATACGATTTTTCAATTTTAAAATTTTCAGCAACTTAAGCATCCGATCCAATTAAATGCAGTACAAACTATATTCTGCTGTTTAAGAAAATTTGCTGTAATAAAGGTGATGAAACTTTTTCAGTTGCCATGTTGCGAAAACACAGAATGTGCGTTCACTTATATAATACACTCTTAAAATTTTCTAGGTAAAACACCTAAAATAACACCTACATTTTTTGGTAAAGAGCCCCACCTAGATTTTAGGTAAAATGCTTAAATTTGGGAAACCCTAATATTTATGGTGAATAGCGAATATATTCTAGGTATTTTTCCTAAATTTTATGTGTTTTATTTTAGGTATTTTACCTAAAATCTAGGTATGGCTTTTTATACCTAAAAATCCAATGATTATATTAGGTATTTGTATTTAGGGAAGATAGCAAAAATATTTCACCTATTTTTATAAATTTTATCTAGATACCTAAAATTAATTGATTTCTTTGAAATGTAATCTTATATACACACAATCTTAGATTGTATTAATGTTCAAAAATGTTTTGTACATTAAATATCAAAGCAAAATATATTTATTAGTATGCATTATGCATTAATTTTGAGTTTATGTACAAAATTCTGACATTCAATGGGAATGCTATCCGTGTAATGCTAATGAAATCCATACAACAATTTATCAATTATAATTCACAAATGTTTTACTTCGGTAATTATGAAAGTACTACCAACTGTATTTGTTTAGAGAATCATGAACTCCTAGATTATTATCTAGGAGTTTATGTGAGTATGCAGTGTTTTATTCCCTTCAACTTAATCTCAAATAAATTATCAGATTACAGTTTTGAAATAACAAATTCAATCCCCGTTTGGTATGTAAAAATAATTGTTTTAGTTATCATTTTATCCTGTCTTTAGGTTCTACGATTTAAATAAATTAAATATGAAAATGAACATTGTGAAAAATTGATTATACACACCGGGGCATAATAGATGTCTTTTGTTTAAAATTTTACATTATCGATTCAGATCATTCATTGCACTTGGAGAATAGACTTTGTATAAACGTTTCACAGACATTTCAATGAAGGCAGTAAGGTGTATTTTAGATGGAATAACGCTGTTTTTTGGAAATACACTGTGATGACAGTTTGTATATGTGTTTCATCGTAAATAAAAACGTCATTTGTTTTGTTGCACATTTAATTGTTAATCGTCATGTGTTTTTAATAATGACTTGTTTATTAACCATTAATTTAGACACTATCTGCGAAAATCATGATGTGCCAATACACTTTGCAGAACAATGCTGTGATAGAAATACAAAATTATTTGGTAAGCATTCTTTTACATTACAATAGTACATATTGTTTCTCATTTTTACGATTGTTTTCCATTATTTCTGTTTGTTGTGTATGTAAAAATTAAAACTGCTGTCACTATTTTAATTTCTGTTTTTATTGTACTAATTGATTGTTTTAGTGTCATCAAATAACATTATTAAAAGAACTTTTTCATTTAATAGTGTATTTTATATTTTCTTTGTAAATAAATTTATTATTTATAAATGTTCGTGTTCTCTGTATGGTGAGAGCATGCGTCTGTGAAAGCATGTATTTATTTTAACAAAAAATTATGTTTATTTGGAAATAATTATTTTATACATTATTTTTTCACTTGAAAATATTTAACGATTCAATTTTTTAGAAAAAGTTTTTTATTTTTGCAATTAACATGTATCATCTGTGTAACATATTTATTTTTCTCAATGTTAAAAAATATTTTTGTTTGAAAATACTTATTACCCACTAAATATTTCTACATTGGGGCAACGGTGGTTTTAATGTGGTTATAACGTTGGCCCAATGGTGGGTCCAATGTTGCAAACCACGAAAAATGAGACTTTTACCAACCAATATACCACGGTGGGCAAAACCACCAACACCCAAACAAGAAACCACGATAACAAATGAATCATCACAAATACACATTGGCCCAACCATAAAACCACATTAATACCACGATGGGCCAAACATAAAATTTGAAATTTATGATTTAATTTCTATGGTCCTGGCGCGTTACTTAATTCGGTTCAGGCTATTATGATATTTTTTTTAATTATAAAACTGAACATTGTAATAATATTATAATATATGCATTACACATAAATATATATATATATATNGACAACCATATTCAGGTCATCGATTGGCCAGGCAACTCGCCTGACCTAAATCCGATTGAAAACGTCTGGAATGTCATGAAGAATATAGTGCAGGAGGCACAGCCAGCAAATATCCAAGACCTCCAGGAAGTCCTCAAACGTCAATGGGTGTTCACAAATCGCGACTATTTTATCAAATTAGTTGATTCCATGCCAAAAAGGCTACAGACTGTCATCAATGTGAAAGGAGACATGACAAAATATTGACTATCCAGTTATCAACTGTCAATCATGCAGCTGTTCTATTGATTTTTTTTATTTAATACAGGATTTTTTGGATAATATTTTAGTTTTTCATTTTGTAAAGATTTCTTTTGCGGGCACTCTATATATAAATTCTGAGATTTTCTTTATACCTTTGATAATGTTTACTATTTTGGTGCATGAAATGCCGAACTTGCAGCCTTTTCCGGCCCAATTCAATCCCAGAGCAAATTGATTAGTAAAGCAAGCAGCCATCAATTTTCTTGTTAGCTGGTGGACATTAACAGCTCCAATAAATTTTACATTTGAAATATCCCCAAAAAGTGCGAATGTCTTGGATGTACACTTGAAACAAAAAAATGGTATAATAATTAGAGGAGTCTACACTAAAAAGACATCAGACTTATCAATTATTCCAGCTAATTCTCAACATCGAATTAGTGTAAAGAAAATGGTGATAAGATCACGGTTTAAACTTTATTATATATGTTTACTTTTGTAAAGTGCCATACATGCATTGTTTTATTAATTAATAACAGGTGCTAATTAGAAATTTTTTATATAAATATCCTGTAATCAATTATTGTAAACTTTTACTAGATAAGCCTATTGTCGAAACGCGTCGTAATCTCTAACTTTAGCTGAAATAAACTGTTCCCTTTTTTGATGATGTACACAAACTCTAAACCCAAATTTAATACAAGAATGATAATTGAAAGTGCCGAACATGATGACAAGAAACTCCTATTGAGCCTGAATAGACTTCTGCTGAAATTTTTACATAATGTAAGGATCTCCAGGAAAAAACCAGAGGAAATATTTAAATTTTCACACAACGCTTTAATTAAAACACTGGAAAATACAATGGTTAAGCCACAACTTCATACTAATATAGAATTCTTGGCAGTTTTTATTAACTACACCTTTGACAACCTGAGGAATGTACACGAAAAGGAGTCCTATAAACACTTAGATGAATGTAAGCAACTGTGTAACAATATTGAATCAAAATCAGATCTTCTAAAATTGGTACGAATAATTTGTGATGAGACAAATACTTCATATGGAAAACTGGTTGATGTTTTAAAAATTAAGTCGAATCAAGTCACATTTTCGAAGAAAAATTTGAGAAATATTAAGTTCTCAACATCTGAATTGGAAGAAGGACTAAAGTGCTTTATAACCCAGAAAAATGAGGGTCAAAAACGTAGCTCATTGGGCGCTTCCCGCCCAACTCGCGAATACAATAAGAATAATAATAATTTGATCTCACAGGTCGTGACAAGTACTAGAATCCAATACTCAAAATCACAACTCCATTGAAATAAGTAATCAGAATGTCAACCCTAACAACAGCAGTTCTCAGAGTCGTAAGAATGTTGAAGATTCAGAAGAAACTACAACTATTGATTCCATGACGAATGAGAACAATGTAATTGACGTTGAAATTCAGCAAGAAGAATCCAACTCACAAAGAATCGCACAAAGCACATCTCATAGCTTTCAGCTCGATTTTCATCCTAGAAATGTAAACTTAGAATTAATGAGAAAGAAGAAATTTTCTAAAATAGATTTTTCAAAATTAGGTAGAGGTAAGCCAATCAAACCACAACTCACCAACTCCAACAATGACTGTTTGATTTGTGGTGAGACGTTAGAAAACCACCATAGGTTTGTTCTTTATTTGAAAAAACGCAATGGACTTCTAAATCTTAATGATATATATTTAAACTAAGTATGAGTGACCTACATTTTCATCTTGAAGATAATGGCAGGCACTGGATTCGACACAATTGCAACATAGATAGAATAGTCGATGCTACAAACTCAATTGATCCACTGAAATTACTTCGGAAAGGCCCAAACTTTATACCCCGATATCGCCCGGAATTATGGAATGCAATGAAGTTCAACACACTTAAAGTCCCTCTGCTTATAGGTAATAAAGTCAGGAAGTTCTATACTAAGTCGGACATTGCAATCAACAATTTAAGGAAACGTAAATACATTGTTATTAAAAAAGCAATTAAAGGAAATTTATTTGTTTTATTAAAGACCTGTCAATACGAACAAATGGCATCTCTACAGTTAGAAAAGAAGCAATATATTATTGGTAAAAATGAATCACATGAAATAATCAAAGAAATTGTGGAAAGAATGGAGTTGATAAAGTATTTAGATTATGATTTCTATTCTAAGTTTAGTAATTACTTTAGAGTGCTACAAAAAAGAAAAAATTCACAAGAAATTTATAGATACTGTGAATGTTAGCATACCACGCGGAAGACCTGTTATAGATTGTAAAAATACGATATATTCTTCTGTAGACAAACTATTTTCAATGTTAATTAAGCCCCTCAAAGATCAAATTCCAACCACTGTGGCAGGAACAATAGACTTTTTTTTCAATTTAATGAAATGAAAAATGCTATATCTGTTATGGAAGAAATAATATTTTTATCACCAGATGTGGAAGATCTCTATACTTCAATCCCCGTGGATAATGCACTTACTATTATTAAACAACAACTGAAAAATAATTGTACGCATTCTATTTCTGATGCAAGTATCTCACACCTGGTAGAAATCATGAAGAGGATTTATAAAAACAATTGTTTTAAATTTGGAGATAAATTCTACATTCAGAAAGATGGTTTGGCAATGGGTAGCAATTCTGCACCTTTCATTTCAGATATCTTTATGTATAGCATAGAAAAAAATGTTTTCAATAAATTTACTAAAGAAATAATCTTCTTTAAATGTTACTTGGATGATATTATATGTCTAGTGAATATGTTGCACGTGGTATTCTGTCCATATGAAATTCCTTAACTACTAAGAAAATATATATAATTGATATAACGATAAAAACTTAATGTAACGTCAGTGTGCTATTAATGATCGTTTTTCAAAAAAATTTCAACGTGAAATTGCAAATAAAAATCATTTGGATCTAATTTTTCTTTAAGATACGAAAACCATGTAGTATGTAATTTGTGGCTTTTGAACTTGCTATAAATGAAATGCACTATAACCAATGCATCAACAAGGATAAACCTACAGCCAGTTAATCTATGACGCAATAATTTAAATAGATATGCTTAACTAATACTTGAATTGGAATGCTATTAATATTTTATTAAACATTTAATGCAAATCATTGGCAGAGCCAAGATTTTGCTTCAGAGGAGGCAAGAACTATTTGAAGGGCGCTAGCCAAAGGTGGAAAAAGAGCACTACATTTTTTAGTAGAAATTTTAAAAAAACTTTTTGCAATGAGTAAAATTATTTTTTCAATACAAATATATTTTTAAACCATTGGCCTAGATAACAATTTAAGGTCGAAACAACATTTTGTGTTGTTATGTGGTTGTTTTATGTATCAAAAACAACGTTGTTTTAACATTTCATTAGTCAAAACAATTTTGCTTCAACAATGTCACATTGGGTTGCTCTTTGGTTGTTAGGACATAACATTGTTTTATGTTGTTCATAATTGTTTTAGTATACTTATATATGCAATTCATCAAATTGATATTGCTATTCAGTTCAAACATTGCTGCTTAACCAAATACAAGCCCAACAAAGGGCAGAACAATAAATTCAAGGCATTGTCAAACATATTTTACACAAACATTTGCAAAATTTGAATCAATTTCTTGTTTAAAAATGATAACAATAAGCATAAAAATCTGCCAAATTTAACCAAAATTTAAAATTTTAAAGATAAGTACAATTTTGAAATAGTACTTTCTTAAATTGTGAAAACCCTTCTGCTCAAAGATAACTTTTTTCTCTAACAGAGCATTTGAAAGTGTCCAAATAGTGATGAATAAATTATTTTGAAAATTTGCTTTCACAAATTTAAAATTTCCTTAAAGGTTTTTTCAATTCTTTTCTTTATATTAAAATGATCTAGCAATCAAAATAATGAAGTGAGTTTGATTTGCAAACATCTGATTGAATCTTAAATTGGCAAATTTGTATTTGCTCAAATTAGTATTACCATTTGTTGTTATTATGATGTTAATGGTTGCTGCAACAACCAAAAGTATGAAACAACTATAAACAACATAAAAACAATTCAAATTGTTATCTGGGGGACTTTTGCTAAACTACACTTTTGTTTCATTAAATGTAGAAGCCATATTAAAATGAGGCAAACTTTGACTGCCAAAGCATACACTCAAATAATAGTTTTGTGTGTCAATGGAGGCACTTTATTTAATTATTTCAATATAAATGCCCTAGGAAAAACGCGAAAAATAGATATACATTTCTAAAAAATCAGCAAAAAATTTAAATATTATTTCGTGAAATAGGATTTTTATAACCAAATTACAACTCAGAAATTTACTGCGTCATAATAATAAACTTATCCTGCTGAAAATTTGAGCACCCAAATGTGATTCAATTTCAACCACGATGTCTGACTTGCTGGATTAAGAATCAGGTCAAACTTGTAAATATAAAAATTATAAATACAATTTAAAGAAAACAGATTTTTAAAATTTCAAGTAACCTATCTTTGTGATTTCTTAATGTTCTCTAATTCAAACCACTAAAACTACTTGGTCACTTATTTTCAATATGTAAAAAATTACTACGCTAAATATGGTCAGATTCAACATATTTTGCACGTATGAGAGAATTTTTAATATGTAACTGTTAAGCTTTTGAAACATTGAGTGTGACTATTATCCTATGACCTCACTTATAAATCAAGCTTTCAAGGTTTCTGACAATAGCAATTGTTTTGAGGAAAATGCTTTAATACTTCAGAGCTGTTCTCTCTTATTTAGGATTTTTCCTATAACCAAGTTACAATACTCTAGCGGATTTGCGTTTTGCTTTACTTAATTTAATTCAATCATTGTTACTAGTTTTAGTTTTCCTTGTATAAAATTGCCTTACAAGAATAGTCATTCAAAGTTCCCGAGTTTTTGATGAAACGTCAAAGCTTTGTTTCACTGAGTAAATGGGGAGAAATGTCTTATTTAAAATTACTACATTTTAGACACCTAAAGTGGAAAATTAAAGTCCCTCTGTTTTCAAAGAAACTTCCCTATTATCCTTATAATGCATTTTTTCCTTTGGAATTGTATCCATATCAAAGACACTCTAGTAAATTTTCCCTAAAGCTACGTGTTCCTAAGGGACTTCAGAATAATGTTAGCTATTTGAAATTAATATCAATTGAAAAGAGAACTTTATCTAATGGATTTATTTTAACACTAAGAATATGTTCATACAAATACCAATAAACAATAAACCTAAATAACTAGAATAACTCAAAAGATTAGAGACCAAATGGAAGTTCCTAAATTTACAAACTTAAATCCAATTTCAAAATATTTTACCTGGGATTGATCCAATCTAACTGAAGGGAACAAACAACTGAAATTTGGTCGAAGTCTTGATAGAAAGAAATGAGAACCAAACGACGCAGAGTGCTTGATTGCCAAATTTTGTTAAGAATTCTCTGAAACAAACTGAAATTTATTGAAATCTTGAATACAGAGACCAATGTGATACAGACTGCTCTTTTAAAAAAATCTGTCAAGATTTCACTCTCTTCTGACATTTCTTCTAGTTTTATGGGTCTTTTATACACTATATGATGCCACCATCTACTGATTGGGTATTCACTGGTCTTCTTAAGTTTCTTCCAAAAATAGATGACATTTAGGTAGGCAGAACACATTAACAATGCCCCATTTATTTCTCCTATTTCCTTTAGTAGATGCTAGTCATGCCACTCTTTTTCTTTGAAACTTGCTTGATAATAACTTAAGAAACAATCAAGCCCCTCTCTTATGTGAAATTAGCAATTATAAACAAAACATTCTCTTTTTGGTTTTGCTACCTCCAGATTCAAGTACAGAACCTTCCATTAACAGCTTTAATTTTTCATGAATTAGAATTATAAATTTTTCTGAAAAGAAATTTAAAAATTAAAAATTAAAATTTAAAATTTTCCAAACAGTTTTGAAGTTATGAAATTCCATTTTCATCACATTTGCCACTGCTATATTTGACTTAGGAATTTCAAGAAATTCCAAGCAAATCTTACCAAAAATCATTTTAAAGGATTTGATATATTAATTATCATTTTCAAATATGTCTCTTTAAGATACACACCCAATAACATTTCATGCATAGTTAGTTCTCATCTTTATTTTAAAACCTGAGCTACTTGATTCAGATCCAGGTAATACACCATTGGAAGACCTGGTGAAAATGTTCTCATGGTTTGATGAATTATTGGTCTATCTTCTCTTTGTCCAATGCCTAAACACATGGCGTTTTCCTTAATTACACACAGTTTATCTTGATGTTTGTTTCCTCTCCACTTGTTATGACCTTCATCACTCGTGACTATTATTATTCTTGAGTCTCCTTTGTGACCATGTAGATGTCTGAGAGGGTTGTGCAATATAGCATGTATCTTCTTTCTTATACAGAACACTAACAAGAGAGCTGAGACTGCCCCTATGGTGGTGGTTAGAAAAGGCAGAAGAATTGAAATTTTCCATGGTGTGAATTCCTGCAATTCTTTTGGTGAAATTATTTTTGCTTTGGACAATCTGTGTCCCAACAGTTTAGCAATTTTTCTCCACTCTTCAATTGAATCAGGGCTTAATCTATTATTTGCCTTGTGATGTAATTGTACTTCTTGACAGATAGGACTGTTCTTGCAATACAGGAAATGCGTCATAAATTCATTGCAGTGGTCTAGATATGGTAACATCTATTTTTTATATCCTTCTTGGCATGTCATAAGATTGGGTTTTAGTGTAACACTTTTCCCTTCCAAAATTTGTCCACATCAAAGCATTATAATACAGGCTCTGCAAGCCAGAATTCTATTTGGCATGTACTTCTTTTCAATAGAACTGTTTGTCAAAAAACATCCCATTATCACAACTAACTGCCAGATAGGGTGTCTCCAAAACCCATTCTGTAAACAGCTTTCCATCTGGAGATGCCATTAGAAGTGAAGTCACATGATACATGTAAAATTGTTGACTCATTGAATTGAATGGAATTCCCATTCTTACATGAAGACCATATGGTGTGATATACATGGAGTTTACAAGTTTGGATTGATAGTATGTTAAGATTAGTTTTGTTGATAAGGTGGGAGACAAGTGTGTCTATCTTTGGAGTTCTTAATGGGCTAAAACTGCTACCAACTTTTTGAGATCTTTTGGAGAAACTAAACCAGGTGAAAGATAACCTTCTGTAAGAGATGGTATCACTTGAAATAACAGAGCTGTATAACTTCTTAGTCCTATCCTGAATGATTTTAGACCAGTTAATTCTGCACTTAAATGTGCTGTCCAATTAATTTGGTCTAGATAGAGACTGAGAAATTCACAGTGAAATCTAGCTACATTTGGTATCATCTCCTGCAGCTCATGCATTGTATGAATGATTTTCTTCTTCTCTTTCCACAATTTTTTTTAATTCTGTTGCTACCAACACAAACTTTTTGTCAGTTTGAGTGGTTAGGAGATTTATGTCTTTGGTATGTTGTTTGGTCCCTGCTAATAACTCATTTACTTTATGTTTTAGGTGTTCCATTTGTTTGCATTTTCTTAGTCAGCATTTTAAGGGTTCTGCAATAGTAGCTCAAATACTTATGTTCCAAGTATTCCAGCAGCCACCAAACCCACAACTGCTCTGTGACTTTGAGGAGGGTAAGGGTGAGTCCCTGATTCTGGCAAACTTTCTGGAATTAGCATTTTGGCTTGAATTTTCATTTCTCTCAATTCCATTTCAATCTCATTTCCTTCTTTATTTATGAGACATGCTAGCCTGTTTAATATGCTTTCACACTTTGATTCTTTCTTCACACATGTTTACTACTCTCCCTCTAGCTTTAGTTCAAATATTGGCATTTTTCTAATTATCTCTTGTGAAAAATTCACTGCCAGAAAAGGTATTGAGAATTTGATCATTTTCCAATGTTCTGTTTGCATGCCTTCAAATTGCCTATTAAATAATATTCCATGTAAAACTGCATATAATTATTTTCACAAGAGCAGACATCCTAAATTACAATATCATTGCATGACCTAGATGGCTTCCTTAGTTAGTAATTGAAACTGTACTCATTACTAAATAATTTTAGAATTTCTGTACAAATTTTATCCAAACCATTCATTTTGTTTTCATTTATAATTCTGTAGAAGCACACTCCATTCAGCAGTAATTTTGTCTCTCTTCTCCTGATTTATCTGCCAGAAAGTCTGGATGCTTGGTGACAAAATGAGTGTACAATATTGTCAACCTTTCCCTAAGGTCAAAACAATTTTTTGACCAAACTTCCTCTTTTGGTAAATATAACTTACTTTGTTGGAGTATCTCTTCCAGCTTCTTAAAAACATGCTCATTCTTTCTTCTAAATTTGAGTGTGATCTGCACAATCTCATATGTGATCTGTGCACTGAATCAGCTATCATGTGGCTGAAGGCCTTTGTCTCTTAACCTTCTTAATATGTCTGGGCACAACTGCTCCACCAATGATGTCAAAGAAAATGACAGCATATCTTGCATTGTGGCTTGTAATATTTTGTCTTCCTTGATCTCCTGCAGACTTTGAATTCTTAATCAGACAATGATCTTAGTTTCCAACTTATGCACAAGATTGTACGCAGGAATCCCCAAGTTATGCAAATCCAACATAGTGTAGAATCTTGCCAATACCAATTTCGTGATAATTTAAGAGTTGCTAATTCATTCTCAGGGTATATGTGATGCTTAGAGTATGACAGATCCCTAAATATTTCTACCTAATTTGTTGTGTAGTTAGTTAACTAAATTAATCTGCATTAGCATTCTGAATGCCTAACTAATCACAGTTTATTTAAATTGAGAGCAGTGGATGGAATACAGGGTCAAAACCTGGCACTGTGCTATGCACTTCCAGAGACATCTTCATTGGTAACAGCTCCAGCTTTTACTTGAACTCCACAGCAGAAACCAGTTGGTGAATCAGTGCATGGATGGTTAACTCAGGGATATTGTGCATGTGATAACTTAGTAATTTAGTGCATTGATTGTCATTGTTATTATGATTATGTAAATAAAAGGAAATAATGTAACCATGGTGCTTTAGTTTATTAATTTTCCTTACATATAATAGCCCTACAGATATAGTGATACATGTTAGCCCTCCATACATGTGAACAATCAGTGCAGTCAGCAAGAAAGTTAGTTTGTAAATCAGTTGATAGTCCATTAAATTAATAAATACTAAATACATTGTACAAAAGAACTGTATGGTAAACATGAAGAGCAATCTAAATATAATCATAATAATCTGTGAGCAATGAACAATAGGAAAGCTATAACAGATAAAAATCCCTATCCTTATTTGTAACCTATAAGCACATCAAGAAATCTACATCTACCACCCTCACCACACTTTGAATGTTTGATTGTGAGGCTGCTCCAGAATTCCCTTAAATGTATTCAGGGACCACCATATGATTACTCTAGTGCTTGAACATTTAGCTTTCCATGTAACTATTAAATAACCTGACAAAAAGTAACAAAGTAATTCCAATAAAATTCATTCATCAATGAATCTAACAATCAGCATATATTTATAGCACATTTAGGTAAATAATCAAACACTCAGCTTGTACCTGTTGATTGAAGTTTGTTTCCCTCACATTTCTAGTTCTGCTTTTAATTATGCAATGTCAGTGTTAATTAGTGTATGCTGTTTGATCATCTTGATGTTTGCCAAATACTACCAAGTTAATTTAAATATCAAACTGCTTCAAAGATTTTACAAATTAAATAATCTATCATATCCATGTGTTGTACAATTTAATTATTATTGCATTTTAGTCTTAGTTACTTCCATTCTTTTTCTAGTTTGACCACACATGGCTTCTGATGAATTATGCACCAATAGGACAATTTTGGGTGCTGTTGAACAATGCAATTCCTGTTGTTTTCAACTGAACTAGTTGTAATAGTTGTACTACTAGTTGTAGTAGCAATTAGATGTAGGGTTTGATATATATGATTTTCTAATAATGATCAGTTTTCAATAACTTTTTAAACTTTTTCTATTGATTTTGATATGAAAAAAGGCGTTTTTTAGAAATTCAGGATTTTACAGCCATGGGTAAAAAAACTACGGCCATACCCATATAAATAATTATTCAATTATACCCCATTCTTAACTATGTACCAATATGTTTTTGAGCAATTTTTTGCATTTTTTAGAAAACCTGCCTTTTCCAGACATCCCCAATGTTTTTGAAGTCACTTGTTGTTCAGAATTTTTACATGAAATTCAGTGCTTCTACTTTTAATTACACCCTATTTCTTAAGCAAAACATAAAACCTGTCAGATGTCCTAAAAAAGGGTTTTTCTTTAAGAAATTACAAGTATTTTGAATTGAATAGCAATAGCCCCTACCCAATACATATTCATTGTAAAATTGACCATAGCTGTTGTAGAGGATTGAATGTGTATGACAACATTGGATACTTCCAATAAATATTCAAATAGGTTTGTTAAACATCCTTCTCCTGGTCCAATCAAACCAATTTCCTGGTCAAATTTGTATAATATTTCACTTATAGAAATGTTCTTGTCAAAATTAACCATATAAAGATGTTGGTAAGCTAAACAAGACTTGAGAATCACAGGATTTAACTTAGGATAATTAAATTTTTGTATTTTAAAGTTATGTATTACATATTTTATAACTTCTTTGGACTGGTTAATTCACATTTCCTTGTTTCATTAAAACAACCAATTGATTGCACTCCATAAGTTTTTTCATTTTCTCCTGTCTTTGTATTATTTACTGTTTTCAGTATAATTGGTTCACTTACAATTTGAACTCTTTTACTCATTTCTATATAAGAGATAAGAAAAAATTAATTTCAATAATTTGTCTGTGGAAGGAAATATGTCAAATTTTGCAAACTAATCCATTTTATAGGCCCTGTGTCACTTGCAAACACCCAAATTGGACCATTCTCATGTGAAATATCACATTGAATTATACCATTAGATGTAGCTAGTCC
>CABFPE010000137.1:1390663-1419785 GCA_900660155.1 Hofstenia miamia | reverse complement strand
ATATAGCTTAGTTTTACCAAATGAACTTAAAACAATCAATTATTCTGAAAGAGAAGAAATAATTAAACACATAGATGAAATTATAAAAGATAATGGTATAAAAAAGACAAGATTAACCAAAGCAAATACTAGATTAAAGACAAGTTAAGAGTTGAAATGCATAAAGTTGAAGAAAAAACGAATTTAACAAATGATGAGCAAGCACATTATGATAAAATTATTTATGACTATAATGAAGTTGTTGATAAACATGATGAAAATAATGCACATTATGATGTCTTAGTAAGTGATGTGAAAGAATTAGATAAATACAGAAAATTTGCTGATTTTGTTAGGAAAAATACTCAATTGGTTGACTCTCATGAATCTATGGATGGAAATATTCAAGGAAAAGGACTTAAGGGTAGAGATACTCAACNGTTTGTCTAATTATGACTTTCTTTTTGTGAACAAAGAAAAGAAGTCAGCACATAAAAACTTTAATGAAACTTTGTAGTATGAGTTTTTTAACTCAAATATAAACACACAGCAAAGTGTCCTTTATTTTAGGAGTTAAGGGACAACATGTCCTGTATTGCANAATTGGTTGACTCTCATGAATCTATGGATGGAAATATTCAAGGAAAAGTACTTAAGGGTAGAGATACTCTTCCTGCAATTACAAAAAAAGAAGTCTTTTCCCCTTAATGTTTATGGACTTACATTTATAGATATGGATAAATTGCATAGAGAATATATTTTGGAAGCTTACTATGTAGCTCAAAATGGTATGCCTTATGGAAAACAAATTATTTCTGAACCAATTGATCAATCCTTCATAGATCTTTTAACAAAGAGATATAATAAAAAACAAGATAAATACACTGAAAAGTCTAAGAAAGTATTTAGGAATCTGGTAAAACTTGCTGGAGTTACATGTAATTGCAAAAATCAAAAAGTTAAAAAGATAATTATGGGTCAAAGTGTTTTCTATTGCAATGATATTTCACAATTAATGGATCACTTAGAATTACTTACTTCTTCTAAGAATGCTGGAAGTGATAGTGCTCAAATATATAATTAAATTATTCAGTTAATTGACGAATTAGTAATATTGAAAGCTATTGCTAAAAAAGATCTTAAAAAGTTTTACAATAAATTTTCTTAAGGAGAACTGTGTTCTCTGCTTTCCTGGAAAAATCATTTTTTCTTTTTTTTTTATTTTTTATTTATATAGTAGTAATGAGAGAAATTCCTCTATTTCTAAATTCAAATTATGACAATGTTGTAGGTAAACCTGATTTCACAGTAAAATTTGTAAATCCCATAAGATTACACACACAACCACATTACATTTGCCGAGATCAAATAAATATGTCATACTCTTGGTACAACATTTCTGAGTATAAGAACAACAAAATTGAATACTCCCATGATGAAGGTCTTACATGGATACAAGTTACATTTCCTGATGGTATTTATCAGTACAAAGATATATCAGCATATATAAACAATGAAATTGCAGCAAATGGTCATAAATCAATAGAAACTACAGATAAACATATTGAAATTATTTTTAATGAGAATACTTATAAGGTATTTATTTTCTTATGTCCTAAAATGAGGTTAAAATTTGATAAAGAATTTGGTGATCTACTAGGTTTTGTTAATGAGTTTAATAATCAATTTTATGGGAGTAATTTTAAATTAATGTTAACTAAGAGTACAATTTCAGATCGTGTTCCTAACATTGCAAAAGGAATTGATAACATTTTAATTCATTGTTCTCTGATAAGTGATAGCATATATAATGGAAATTCTAGGGATATAGTATTTACTTTGCCTTCAAATGATTTAGTATCAAGTTATCCATTTAAAAAGCAACCTTTGCACAAATTATTCAACAAAATCAACACAAATGAAATAAGAGAAATAAGAATATACATTACTGATAGTCAAAATCAAATTATTAATTTAAATGATAATCATGTTCACTTAGTATTTTTAATAAAATAAAATTATTTTTTCTTATTGCAAAAAAAAGACTTTCTTTTTTCCTTATATAGATATGACTAAAAATAAGAAAACTTACGAAAACTATTTAAGGGTTAATTTTAATAGAACACAAAGAGAGAATGCTATTCCCACTGGGAAAGGAACTTCTATTAACACACAAGTAACAAGCAATAATAGAAAGTTAGAAACACCAAAAGTAAATGAACAAAAGGGAATGGAGATACAAATGTTGTTAAGAAAGTTTTCCAAGAATGAGCCCCAGAAGTTTGACAATATAAGGACACGATTTTTAAAACTATTGCAAAATTAATTTCACAAGGAAAAATGATTTTCTTTTTCCTTATATAGTAGAAATGACTGACTTCAGAAATCCAACAATTCTAGAAAGAAATAAATACGTTAGATTTGATCTCCAGACTCCAATTGTAATTCCTGCAGCAGGTAATATTCAAAATAAAAATAATTATAAGATTATAAGTTTATAGTTGATAATTCTACAGATATAATACATTATGATTGGTTTAATGCTTATATAGATGTGAAATTTAAAATAGTTAAACTTGGTAACACAGGATTTGTGACAGCAGATAATATTACTATATACTATAAATTTTCAATTTATCCAATCAGATTGCTATTTTAAAATTCCCTTAAATTTTCAAAACGGCGTATGCCATAAGTCAGTTTATCCAATCAGATTGCTATTTTAAAATTCTCTTCAAATTTCAAAACGGCGTATGCTATAAGCCAGTTTATCCAATCAGATTGCTATTTTAAAATTCTCTTCGATTTTCAAAACAAAGCCAGTTTATTCAATCAGATTGCTATTTTAAAATTCTCTTCGATTTTCAAAATGGCGTATGCCATAAGCCAGTTTATTCAATTGATTGTTATTTTAAAATTCTCTTAAATTTTCAAAAAGGCGTATGCCATAAGCCAGTTTATCCAATTAGATTGTTATTTTAAAATTCCTTAAGTTTTCAAAACGTTATCTCTTATCAAAGTTATATTTGAGATATTCATGAAGATTAAAGAGTCTTCAAAAGAATTATATTAGTGTTATCTAAATTATATATTTTGTATTTTATAACTCTGATAATAAAGAGCTGCATTTTGTGGGTGCAGGAATTCTTGGGATGTTCGGAAAAAGCAGATTTTATAAAAAATGAAAAAAATTGCTCAAAAAACATAATGGTAAATAGTTAAAAAGGGGATATAATTGAATAAATATTTATATGGGTATAACTGCAGTTTTTTTACCCCTGGCTGCCAAATCCAGAATTTCTACAAAACGCCTTTTTTCATAGCAAAATCAATAGAAAAGTGTAAAAAGTTATTAAAAAATGATCATTTATAGAAAACTGTATAGATCAAACCCTACATTTAATTACTACTAAAAGAATGATCCTTTTGAAGAGCTTCGCACAGTTAGAAATTTAATTTATTATAATAAATTATTTTTCATTTATTTGTCATATTTCTTTCAAACAACTATGATTTTATATATTAATAAGATCCTTTATTACTATGCAAATTAATAAATTCATTAATATAAAAATCGAATTACTCAAGATGTGCGAACTTTATTTCCAGAAAATTGTGGTAACTCACAAAGATAACCTATTGAGTTCTGAAATAGATCATTACAATCGAGCTGAAATCGGCAATTCGCTTTCAAATACTTTGGAATACTGGAAGACGAAAAAGATTTCTCTGCCAATTCTTGCTAATCTTGCAAAAAGAATATTATCGGTACAGGCAACAACAACTGGAGAAAGTAAACGACACTTTAGCATTGGTGGAAATATTGTCAATGATATAAGTTCGCTCTTAGACAGCAGCACTGTTGACTCATTAGTAATTTTAAAAGAAGCTTTTTGCAATAATCAATGGCTCAAAAACTAATTTGCTCAATTATACATTTTATTGATGATTATTTGTATTTTTAAACTAATGCAATAAAAAAAAATATATATAATATATAAACTTATATACATATATATATATGTTGTAAATATATATAAATATATATATATATATAAGCTTAAGTGTATAATTAATTATATATATACATTAAATATTAACTGGCCAAATACCGGCTGGACGTTACGAAGTACTAGCAGCCAAAAGCCAAATTGTTTATATATATATATAAATATATGATGCGAAAAATTCTACCGGCCAAGACCGGCTGAAAACCGGCCGGCCGGTATTAACTCTTGTCGGCCAGCTACCGACCCGGCCTTAAAATTTTCGGCCGGTTCCAACTCTGATTTAATGTATACAGACTTGATTACCACTTGAGGGCGAAGAAGTTTTTGTTTCTTAAGCGACAACATACCGCAGCAATACTGAATAGTGTCTCAACTACTGTTAACAATACACGTATAGACAGGCTTGTCCACACCCATGAAAATTTCGGCGGGAATCTCCTTTTTTTCCCCACGCATCCCCATGATTACTTTTTGTTCGCCAAATTTTTAAAATTTCATATATGTGTAAATACCAGGCGTGTCGCCAAGGCATCGTCAATGTCAAGGCCCTTCAAAAATTAACTTGGATATCTAAAAATGGGCCAGAGTTTTAATATCGCAAACTTCAACAAAAAAATAAAACATTTTGAAAAAATTACCAATAAATAAATGCTACTTAAAACCCACTCTTTTAAGTTTACTAGTCACGCCCCGGACTACATCTTCTATGAGGAGTTCGTGATGTAGACCTTCTTCATGGGAAAAGTAGAAGCAGTAGCGTGTGCATTTGAACTAGTTCTATGGCACCATTGATAAGATAATGATCAAAGAAAATCAAAGTATTGGCAAAAGCTCATACACTCAAACGGTTGCTTGTATAAAATTCCACATTGAGTGTCCATATTTTGTGTGTGCGCGCCGACTTTTCTGAAAATACATAAATCAACAGAGCTATACAAAATGAAAAAGCCAATTTTTGTCATTTATCAGAAATGACCATGACCGAACCAAATAGTCCTGGTGATATATATATATATATATATATATANAAAACAACATGAGGATCACCGCGTATTGAATGATCCATAGATAATTATATCAATATAAACAAGCTTTAGACACCATTTGCATAATGATAGCAGATGCAATAAATAGCAGTCAAAAGCACCATGCAGATAATCAATAATTTCTCATGCACAAAAGAAATTTCAAGAAATCGGAGGGAAAATTTTTGGGAATTGTTATAGAATGGTCCTAAATAGCGAACCCCATTTCTAATAAAATAACAGAATTACATTTTGAAGTATTTCAATGACCGATGTTGGAAACATGTATAAATGTTGAATCCATGTAGCTTAGTAAATATTTTTTTTGCATTAAGTGTTTTATTAGACTGATCAGAAGATATCACAGTGAAAATGTTTAGTCAAACACTTTAACTAAAGCGCCGTTCAAATATTTTTAATTTTACGAAGTCTGATTCTGTGTTTAAAACAGCACGAGGTCGTGTGAGCAAAGTTTGTACTCCGCGGGTTTATCAAGTGCGTCAAATTCGCAAGATTCGGCGACTTTGATCTTGACACACAATTACTGGCACGACTTAGCACCGTTCCCACTAGCGACTTTAATAAAATGAAAAATGATGAGATGATAATAATTTCGTTGTCTACCAAAATAATCGGATGGAGCGTTCACACTATCGACTTTTGTCAGCTGATAAAAAGGCAGATAGAATGTTTACACTATAGTAGATAGTGGGAACACATCCTAAAAGAAGCAGACTTCCTTTAAGCTTCCACTTAGCATTATTCATTGACTAAACATGAGAGCATAATACTTGAACTAAGTTTCAATGAATTTTGAATTTAAAATGAGTAAAAAAAATCTGAATTAAATTATTTGTTTGAGGTTTCTCAATCCTAGTGATTAAACATCGCAATGTATTCACCACAAATCCAATCTAATGCATGCTTACTTTAGTGTAACTAAAATATCATTTGCGGGAAAACCCTAAGCTATGTTTTACGTTAATTATTTGGAAATTCTTACTTGGATAATTGCAGTAGTAGGGTGTATATTGAATTTTCTCCTCTTTATGGTTGTCAGTCATGATAGGAAAATGGCAAAAACCAATAGTATACGTTTTCTTCAGGCTTTGGCAGTTGCGGATACAGCGTCACTTGTTTTTGACGTGCCAGGTCGACATGCCTATGAAATAATAAAGAGTGAACGAATTTGTAGTATATATTATATTCTAGATGGATCAACAACTCTATTAGCTGCTTACACCGTCCTTTTTATCGCTATTGACAGGAACCTAGCAATATGTTATCCAGCATTCTACAAAATTCATTGCAAGAATACACATTTGTTAAAATATTTTTGGTTAATTACAATCTGTCTCGTCGGTTTGGTGGAAATTGCATACATTTTCTTTCACAAACAGGAACAAATTCTGGATTCTTGCCTTTATCAAGCCTATGATATCACTTTGTATTGTCAAGGTTTAGTATACTTTATGCCAGTCATATTCACTTTGACACTAAATATTATTTCTATCATGTACATAAAGCAAACCTCCGGGTTTTTTTTAAATGCAAATTCTTCTCGTGCCGTTGTAGTTCTCATTCTGATATCATTAGCATTCGCGATGATATATGGCACTTCTTCCACTTTATATATTGCTGCAGTTTTTTCAATCAAACACCAAGCAATTCTATATCGTCTTAGTAATTTTTTTCTTGTAGTGAGCTGTTCGATTAATTTTTTTCTTTATTGCTTGTCTTCCACTAATTTTCGTAAACAATTTTTTGGAATTCTAAGAAGTTGACTTCAAATTGTTCGAATGATTCAAGTATACAGAGGAAACTACGCATTTCAATGAAAATTCAACCAGCAAAATTTTGAAGCTTTTGCGTGATTATGTTTGATAATAAATAACATTTTACAGGATTATGCTGATTATAAAATATACAAAAATCACGAATGGAAATTTCACGATGTTTTCTGGTAAAGGTATAGCGTTATCAAACCAGAATAAGCTATGATGAGGATAATAGAATAAGTTCCCATGACAATAGCATGACATGATCTTTAATATACATTTTTATGAATTTGTTTTGATTGTTAATTAAAGAAGCCTAATAAATTTTGGCCCTCCCCCATTCCCCCACTCCACTACACGAGCTGTTCGATAAAAATTGTAAAGTGACATGCTTCTACATAATTTATTATCTACAAATATTAACTTCTCCTTGATGAAAAACTCGAAAAAGACGTAGTTGGGACTAGTTGTTCCCCCACGGGAATTAGACCACTTGATTCTCTTAACATTGGATATAAAAAAAAGTTGCATATTTACTTAAGATGTGACTACATTTACCAATAAATGTATAAATGCTTCAAGAATACAAAGTCTTTGTAATATGGAGAAAAACTTTAAAAATGCAAAAATGATTTTTTCTTAAATTTTTGGCTTGGAGTTGACGGTCAAAAAGTCAATTCTAGGAGTTACTTCAAAAATTGTGTTTTATTATTTAAATTCGGGGTTGTTGTTTTTGCTCGAATTCTCTAATTTCATTAGGTATTTCTTGCTTTTCAACTACTTATTGAAGTTTTCAACAAAGAATGCTTTTGTATTCAAGAACATAATTGATAGAACTTTTTATAATTTCATCAACAAAATTTTTGTTGTTCTAAGTTTCAATATATAATCGAATAGAATTTTTCAATAATGTTCTTCACGTAGTGCCAGATTGCCTATTATTGCATTATCTACCTTTGAAATTCCTCTTAAGCATGAAGTAACTGATTAGAAGTTGTTATTTCTAATAGTTTATCCAGGAAGTCGCATATTTCTCAAGGAATTAAAAAATTCTATTTATTTTATTTGAAATCCAAATCTCAATTTTCAAACAAATGATTAGTTTTTAAAACTTACTGCTTATCATCTCTAAGCTATGCGTTACAGTGGTATCATTTTGATTCTTCTTCTGCCCTAAAAATTCACCATGTATTATATCATACTCTTCATTGGGGTTTACTCTTCAAGTTAATAGTTTGAAATTCTTCTTTTTCAAGCCAAGCTGCTTCCGTTAAGTATTTTCTTAGCTTAGATTATTTTAATATTATTTTGCTTAACAAATTAATTACTTAAAACTATGATTTATTGCAGGAAGTCTTAGATCCATACATGATATCTAAGGACCCTAACCCTAACCCTTACCCAAACCCTACTTTACTAGTCCACAAAAATATCTATCATTTTCCACAAAAATATGAAACGTTAGTTCTTCCAAATATCTATCTTTTAAATATTTTTAGTTATAAGTTAAAATCATGCCATAACTACTTTTTTCGTATCATTCTTCTAGCAAATGTCATATTTCAAAATTTAGATAATGACACTTTTTTCAAAATTGTAATCAATCATCCTAAATTTTCTTCTAAATTTTTTACTCACGTAAGTATAGTTTCTTCCCATTCTGCAATTTTCACCAAAAAGCTTACTTTTTCTTGTATTTTTCTATATTTTTTTAAATTTAATTTGTGTATTATTACGCTCTTTAAAGATAAAATCTTTTATGAATGTTATAATTATTTCTATATTTTGCAATAAATTTCTTTTCAATATGATACACATTTGTTTAATTTTGGAAATGTTTGTAAATTAATAAAATATTGTGAATATATTATATGTTAGAAAAAATTAGTGGGCTCAAATCCTCTATATGGATACGTCAATGCAAGGAGTTGTATATCTATTCCATTATTTAAAATCACAACAAATTTGGCTGTTAGTTGAAAACGCAAGAACGAACTTGTCGTACGTAGCAAATACAATTGTTTTAGTTTGGTGTAGCCTTTGCTATGTTATAGTTTAGCATTAGTTGTTGTAAATAGAAAAACAATATTCGTGCAGGTACGGGAAAAACTTTTACATGTATGTGTATACATCAAGGATTTAGTATGTCCTTGATATACATGAACATGAATCATTTACATGCGAGTAAAAGAAGTAATCTACAAGTGCAGTCCAATCTTGTAGAAGTGTTCGGATTTCAGCTCTGGTTTGTCGTGAGAAGGATCTATATTTGTCTCCCTTTTGCTTCCTTAATATCCGTGCTTTGTGGAGTACTAGCAGTTTTCATAAATGTAGATTTTTAATTGGGCTATTTATATTTAGCTTGTGGAAACTTTAGTCTTAGCGCTATATGAAACTATTTTTAGACAGCCTGTAATGCCTTTTTTCATAAATTGAATACAAAGAAATAGTTCCCAAAAGTTTTATGGTCTAATTTAGTACCAAAACAAATAGTTCGTCTTTTTAACTACATTTCTAATTACGGCCGGAATTGAACCTAATCCGGGCACTATCAAAGTATGTGAATACTCACAATACATTAATAAAATGCACTCAATAAATTCTATTAGATATATTCATATTAGCTTTCAAAACATTTCTTCAACAAATAATGACAAAACGAATACAAACAGTTTGTAGAAGAACTTGGCTCAAATCTTGTCATTTCGGTATCCGAAGCAGGACTCACAAATAATCTTGAAAATTCTACGTGGTCAATTGATAATAATAAATTTAACGTATTCAGAACACATATAAAAGTTATACTTTACTCTGCAATAAATCAAAAGAAAACGGTGTTATGTTCCAAATTAAAAAAATTAAAACTTAAACTTAAGAAAAACATTTCAAAGTAATCTCTCTGGGTTGACATCCAAAGTTGTGCAATAAATATGATATTTAAAATTATTGGCAATAAACAAAATGTGATAATGTATTTTTTGGGTTCACTACAAAAATAATACAAAAAACTAGCATTATTTTCATATAAAATTTTTTAGTGATTTGACTATTTTTGATTACAATATGATTTATTTTATAGAAAAATTATATTGAGTATATTTCTAATCATCCCAAACCAGATTAAGTGTAATAGTAGGCAGCTCTGAGTATATCATGTTGTCCAAACAAAATCCATTCGAACAATTTGCCTCAACAAATTTAAACTGAAATTATTACAACTTTAATTCATAACTAGTACAACCAAATATTAACCTAAGACAAGTGTGAAATTAATCTAAAATATTAACTTTCTGTTAACCTAATAAAAATAATTTTGAAAATTACAAATTACAAAAATTTATATTTGAAAAATTGTAATAAAAAGAAATATAAATATTTACATTCTCAAGCAAAAACGTTTATTTCCTTAGATATAAGTTTCGTGTGAATAGTAGGTAAAACATTAAGCAGCAGCTGCAGGCCCCGCCATTGGCTGAGAAAAAATATTTTTTATTTTTGAAACATCATTTATGGTAAATAACCAGCGCTGTAAATGGCTCTCGAGTGGCCAATTTAGGACTGGTTCATTGGTTATTTTTGTTTCTATAAAATGTAAGTAAAATCAATAAAATATACCGTTTCTTCCCGGTCATTATCTGTACATCAAATCAATCTGATACAGGCCAGGTACTTGGGTAATCCGAACCTGAGGTTAACTTAATCTGTCTTAAGATAGCAACAAATTTATCTCTGAATTTTATAATTTAACAAACTAGCTTAAAATCTGAAAGATCTCATTATCAAATAATCTAGTGTCGCATCAGAGACATGGCCAATTCTGCTCAAAAGCATAATCCCACAAGTGGCTTACATGAATTAAGGTCATCATTCAATTAAATGACGTGCAGATAATTATGAAAATTATAATCAAGATAAGTTCAAAGTCATATTTCTTTCTTTCGTAATTGGCAAACCGGAATTTTTGACAAATTACTATTCACATACACGTACTTAATCCATAATTTAAAATTTGGTTGTAGTTTTAAACAATTATTTAGCAAAATTTAATTTATTAACTTTATTAACCTTAAAATGAAAAATTATATTTATTAACATAACAACTATTTAATTAAGCTTTATCCAATCACTTAAAATGTATTTTTACAACTTTCGGAGCAATTAGAGTTTGTGGTTAAATATTAATTTTATTAACTTTTGGTTGCCCTGGTTATAACACAAGCATAATGTTAGTGGGCGACTGGAATTTGAGCTTTTTAAAAATTACTGAAAAGCTATGTTACAAAGTTTTCTTTCAACTTTCCACATTTCACAATATATCATCAAGAATTTCTGCAAATTGTCAAACCTTGTATTAAGAAAATGGGTCCATTTTATAAATATATTTGTTCTGAATTCCTTTACTCTGACAATGGCTTTACAATAACCTATTCTGTTAAGCAAAAAATTACCTTTCTAACTAGATCTTGTATTATGATGAGAAAAAAATGTTAAACTTAAAACTTATTTTAAACCCGAAAATTGGGATAGAATTTACTCTTCACAAACACCAATAAATGCACTAAAATTCTATTATATTTAGACATTTGTTGCCCTGAAGATGTTTATACTATCAAAAAATTAGATAAAAAATAGTTCCAAAGCCACAGAGCGCTACAAAATACATTGAGATATTTGGGCAAAAAAAACTAAATAGAAGTGACATAAAAATTTTTCTAGCCCAAATTAATATGCTATTCTAATAAAATGCACGTTTTAATCTGTGAAATATT
This sequence comes from Hofstenia miamia, assembly GCA_900660155.1. Taxonomy (NCBI): domain Eukaryota; kingdom Metazoa; phylum Xenacoelomorpha; order Acoela; family Hofsteniidae; genus Hofstenia; species Hofstenia miamia. Next base: position 1,408,224 of record CABFPE010000137.1, on the reverse strand, counting down.
TGCACACAAAAAAGCTATAAAATATTCTCATGTTAAATATTAAATTATTTCTTCCCAAAATCGTAAGCAGGACTCTATAAATAGTTTACTAAATTCAAAAAAAATAATAATGAAAAATCGAAGAAATATAAGAAAGGTAGTCACAAATAATATGGACCTGAGTAACATATTTAATGAAGTATTTTGCCACTTAGGCAATCATAATGGTATAAATATTCCATTTACCTCTAATGCAATTCAAACTATAGCTCCGAATTTCTCCTTCTGGTTTGTGACTAAATTTGAAATTATCAAATCTATTGTCTTTAAGGAATAAATCCAGCAATCTTTCCATGACCCTTACATGGTCTTACAAATAGCTCCAGATTTAACAGCTATATACCACTTTGTTACACTATAAAGCTTGAATTGAATATTCGAAGTTTTTTGACCACTTGAAGTGGGAAACAATCCAATATTTAAAAAAATTTCGCACAGATTGTTTGAACTATGGACCTATTTCTATTTATCGCCAATTAGCAAGACAGTTGAATGACTTATTTTCTATCAAATACAAACTTTTATGTAAATAGAGTTTCTCACGTAAGTTGTTTATAACTTTTTAAGTAAGCGAACATTCCTCTAACAATTGGGGATTTAAAAACAACAAAGAAAAATGTAACCCAATCATCGACTCATAATACATTTAATAGTAAATGTCCAATTTTTAAAGAATAACTAAATATTACTGTAATGAAAACAAAAATAGATGAATATATATGGTTAATATAGTATCTTTTATAATTTTGTTAATATAGGCCTATTAAATAACACAAATAAAGTAACAATTCTTAAGAATAGGCCTGCTTGGTGCACGTACAGATACGAGCTGCAAGTGATTTGAGAAATTCAAAAGATTCAGGTCCACAATTGCCTTGAACTTCAAAGGCTATAAGTTGAAAGTCGTAGCCAACATCAATAAGTTGTCGGTATTTATTTACCTTTGCTCACACTCAGCATCTTCTGCAGCCTTAAAGGGAGCATAATTTTTAACTCTACTTGGGGCCAGAGCATCAACTGCAGTTACATCCCAAAGAAGAACTCGACCTCTCTTCCATGGAAGTCATTCCGTCAGGACGTTTGCTGTCTAAACGTGACAAACCAGGTGGCTCTAATACAGAGGGCACATCAGCAGAATTGAGAGCTCGCATAATAATGTAATTAAGTGTGTTATTGTGAGAGAAGTGACCAGTACTCTTTCTGTACGAAAGGCCATGCCTCCCATCAGAATCAACCAATGAGCCACAAATACATGTACAAGTGGCTCACAAACTTTGCTACCAAGTCTCTGTGCAACAGTAACTCTGAGGCCTAGGTTAGTCATTTTAAGACCTAGATTCAAAGAAGGGTAAGCATTTAACCATGCGCATGCAATTTTTCCTTGATATGCTGAAAGGCGATTTTTCTCTTGCGCATCAAAAGTGTCACTGAGCCGACCAAGCTCTGCTGCATAACAACCTTAATCCAGCTTTTTTGTTCAGTGGGTTGCTTGGGAGGGTAAGAAACTGAACTTTGACTACTCCAAATACAAAAGCTGCCTCACCTGGACTAGTCAGCAGAAGGGATTCTAGTCTGTCTTCACTTATCGAATTTTTTGCTTCTTGATCTTGACCTGATCCAAACATAATAGAATTGTTGTCAACAAATTCAATAAATTTTCTGATATATTAAATAACTTTGATTTCAATTCAATAATTGGAATAAGTGAAACCTCGTTAACAGAGGAAGATAAATTACTAAGCTGCAGCAAAGATATATATATATATATTTTTACTGAGATAACACATCATCCAATAAGTCAAGAGGAGGTGTTAGTATCAGTTCCTAAACATTTCAAGCTTAAGCAGTTGAAAGATAAGTTCATAAAAGATCTAAATTTGAAATTTTATGGACACAAGTGAACATAAAAAATATCATTAATAAATATCTGTTATCGCAATAATGTGGAATCATATAACGACTTTCTATCTAAAATGATACTTGAAATTTGACAACCTAATAGAATGTCAACATCAATAATTCTAATGCATGATTATAAACAAGTTTATCTATACAGAGTGGAAAAATATATACATGCATTATTTAATAGATATTCATGATATGTCAGTTATCAATATAAAAATTCCAAAAACTAATAAATACCAATGAATTCTTATTTAATTGAATATATGATATTTGAATCTCGAAGACAAGTACATTTTGAAATATTTTCGTTATTGATTGTTTGATATCAGATTATTTATTAACATGTGCAATATGCAAGCAGAAATTGAACCAATGAAGAGAAACCGATGAAATTACCCAAATGGAAACTATGGATAACTAATGAAACTTAGCTTTTAATCAAAATGAAACATACTGAGTATATAAATTATTATAAAGCTAAAATATAGCAAAATTTATTAAATCTAAGAAAGTAAAAAATCAAGTAGACAATAAATGCAAACAAGATTTAAATAATTTTTTGAAACAGTCCTTGAAAACAAAAATAATTTACAAAAATGGAAATTCATTTCAAGTTTTTTCCGAAATCAAAAAAATTGTTGGATGTTCTTTTTATAAAAATAGACAATGGGGAAATTATCAAAAACAAAAATTTTATAAAGAAGCAATGATGATCATAATTAAACCGTTTTTATCATTGTATTATGAAGGTGTTTTTCAGAAAAGTTTAACATTGCAGAAATGTATACAAAAAAGAAATATTGATGAAGATACTAATTACTCGAAAATTACAATTCTATCAATTATAAGTAAATTATTTGAGAGAATTTCATATAACCAAATGAATATATCGTAAAATAATAAGATCTTTGTCAAAAAAATTGTATTGATTATTGTAGCCAACTATTTTGATTTATTAATTGCAAAATTCAAAATTATACCTGGAAAAAAATATAATGAAGTTCAATGTTGAATAGACTATTTTTATGGTGTTAAATAGTTCTACAAAGAATAAAAAATTACTGGTAAAAATAAACGATAACGTCATTCAAGAAGGAACAAGACTTAAATACTTAGCAAAACTCTTTGATAATAAGTTAACATTTGAAAACGAAGTCGAAAAAAATAATACAGAAAATGATACAAGGAATCAAGACACTTTCTAAACTTCGAAGATTTCTGCCTATAAATTGGAAATTTTTTTTAATAAAATTATATATATATTGCCTCATTACATATTTTCAGCCTGCTTATAATCAACTCTCAATAAATGAATAAAAATCAAGCTAGAAAGAATTTTCAATTGGAGTATCAACATCATCTGCGAAAGGAAAAAGCAAGTTACAATCAGAAAGGAATAATAATCGGTTTTATTTTGAATCTTAGTAAAAACTAAAATCGCTAGAAACATTTTTCAAATTGAATGCAAGAGACATAATACCAACTAAGATGCACTTAAGACCAAATCTTTACAGAACAGCTTAAATTCTCGTATTGACCTATGGAATAAATTACCACCTCAACATTACGAAGAAAAATTCATTAAAGACTTTAAAAGGAATGTACAAATGTAATTGAAACCAAGAAAACTTGCATTTTTAAATAACCTACGAACTCTATTAATTCCAACAACCAAGATTAATCCGAAACAGAAAATACTGTTTTAAAATCTTAATTGCTTAACGCTTAATTTGTATATTAATTTCATATACAGACGATTTTAGAAAATAAACATAAATATAAATAAATATGTTTACATCCATAATCTATCTATTAATGATGAATTGCTAACAGCTACCGAAATTGGAAAAATTGCATAGATATTGATGCTTTTTCAGCAGTTACATGATAAAAATATCAAAGCTTTTGAGCCTATAGACCACGATTTGAAAAAAATATTGTTTCGGGACTTCTTAACCCAAGGGCAGACCTAAAAATCAATTATCTGCATAATCAAAGGGTTAAGCTAAATAGAATTCTCTGTGATTGTATTTTTTTTAAGAATGGTGTTGCTCTACAAGGAACAATATTAACAATTTTACTGTTCAATGTGCATGTAAACGATTATAAGCAATCAGACTATAATACTGTCATACAATATACTTACGATACAATGTTATTTAGTTCGGCGGAAATTGCCCTACGAGTTCTCGAAGAGAATTGCATTTTTCTTGCACAATATTTTGTATCACTAAAATTAAGAATAAACACATCTAAAACTCAATTTTGGTTGACTAGACTTAAATCTGCCTACAGTTTCACAAATTTTTCTCCGTGAAATGAAATTTTAATGATGATTCCAAGTCAATTGATTTACATATTTAAGTAAAATTTTTGATGTTCAATTTCGTTTTACTATGCAAATAGGTAATAAAATTTTTGAAATTCCTAAATCTATTAAGGCTCTTAGCAACCAAAGACAGTAAAATTCATTTAATTCACAAATTAATACAAAGCTACTTCAATGATGGAAACATACTGTATGGCAACATAAATATACTACCTTTGAAAAAAATTAAACTGCGCTATGAAAGTATCACTATTAAAATCATTTCTATGTTAGAATAGAAATTCAGGAATAAGAAAAGTATCAAAAACTTTTCTAAATCCACAGTATATCGTTTATAGAAATATTCAAAATACTTTCCTCTGAATTCATTAATATTTGCAACCAACTATTTTGATTTACTAAATGCATTCCAAAATTATAATTGGAAAAAAATTAAGTTAAATGTTGTTATAGTTCTAACAAAATGAAAAATTAATATTAAAAATAAACGTTAATATCATAAAAGAAGAGACCAAGATTAAATACTTAGGAATACTCGTTGACAATAAGTTTACATTTGAAAATGAAGTCAAGAAAATGCAAAAAATGATGCAAGGAATCAAGACACTATGTAAACTTCAAAGATTTATACCCATTAATTGAAAATAAATAATAAAATCGTATGTATATATATATATATATATTTATATATATGTATACATTGCCTCGTTATTTATTCTAAGCCACTCTCAATAATTAAATTGCATAGACATAATCACAAAACCCCACAATTTCAATGTAATTCCAAAATATTTAAAAATTCATTTCTCAACTCAATATATGGAATAATATAGCTAAATATATAAAATACATTTATATAGGGTGATTCAATTAAATGTGGAACCCAATACATTTGAATTTATTGTTAGAAAGCAATGAAATTTTGTTTTAAGCAATTCTAAACAACATGCTAAATATTCACGAACGTTCAATCTTTCTGGTAGAATTTCCAGAATTTTGTCATTTAGATCCATAAGCTTTACAATGCCAATCCGAAGTTCAGCATTACACTTTTGCAAATTGATCTAGGTATGAAACTGATATAATTCATATGGTCTTGAGCTTGTCTCCAAATGCCATATTCTTAAGATAAGCCCAGAGTAAAAAATCTGAGTGCGCTTAAATTAGGATTATGCGGCGACGGCGACCACTCAAAATCTGTCTTGAAATGGGGGCTAGCTCCATCCTGCTGGTACCAAAAATGAGTCATCAAAGGGGGTAGACAGATTCTAACTCCTTCCCAATGTCTACAAGTATTCAACATAGCACTCCTTTGTGACGGTAACTTGACATTCATGTTCTTCACAAATGAATGGTCCAATGATTCCGCGCTCTGAAATCGCTTCCCAAATAGAACAGTTGGCGGAGCATAGGGGCTTCTAGGCAGCATCCATGAGCTTCTCACTTTCCCTGAACACATTGTTTTTGGAATTTACCTTTCTTCCTAGAAGAAAGTGGTCCTCATCGGATGCTCAATTATTTCCGAGAAATTTTTTATCCATCTTCATTTCTACAGTATTTTCTTCGTCATGTCACTTCTCTACTTCTTATCAGCCTCAATTAGCCCTTGTTTTGTTTTTATGCGGTGGCGATATTTTTTTTCATTTTTATTAGAAATATAACAACATTTAACTTACTTTTTTTCCAATTATAATTTTGGAATGCACCCAGTAAATCAAAACGGTTGGTTGCAAAAATTAATGCATTCAGAGGAAAGTATTTTAAATATTTCTATAAACGATATACTGTGGATTTAGAAAAGTTTTTGATACTTTTCTTATTCCTGAATTTCTATTCTAACATAGAAATGATTTTAATAGTGATACTTTCATAGATCAGTTTATTTTTTTCAAAGGTAGTATATTTATGTTGCCATACAGTATGTTTCCATAATTGAAGTGGCTTTGTATAAAATTTGTGAATTAAATGAATTTTGCTGTCGTTGGTTGCTAAAAGCCTTAATTGAATTAGGCATTTCAAAAATTTTATTACCTATTTGCATAGTAAAACGAAATTGAACATCGAAAATTTTACTTAAATATGTAAATAAATTAACTTGGAATCATCATTAAGATTTAATTTGTACGGAGAAAAATTTGTAAAACTGTAGGCAGATTTAAGTCAAGTCAACCAAAATTGAGTTTTAGATGTGTTTATTCTTAATTTTATTGATACAAATTATTGTGCAAGAAAAATGAAATTGTCTTCGAGAACTTTTAGGGCAATTTCAGCCGAACTAAATAACACTGTATCGTAAGCATATTGTATGACAGCATATCTGGTCTGATTGCTTATAATCGCTTACATGCACATTGAACAGTAAAATTCTTAATTGTTCCTTATAGAGCAACACCATTCTTAATAAAAATACAATCATAAAGAATTTTATTTAGCTTAACTCTTTAATTATGCAGATAACTGTTTTTTATGCCTGCACTTGGGTTAAGAAGTCCATAAACAATATTTTTTGTATAGCGTTTTTGACTTTGTATACCCTCCCATTTCCGATTCTAAATGTATAGATATAGAAATAATATTGCAAAATGCTAATAGTCAAAGTATGTGAAAAAAGAAATCGACCTTAGATTTTCTAATGCTTTAAGTTTTATTATTTTTGTAGTTATTTTCTCCATGATGCTTTAAGTTGATCTGTGATCAGAAGCAATTCCAAGGGAAAATTTTTCACAAAAAGCGTTTTCCATTATTGTTAACAATTGAATGGCGGAGGCTAATTGATTAGTCATAGTTTTTGTGAATAATTCATGAATAATGAGGGCATATGCCAAAAAGATGGAAATATTTACACATTGCATAATCAATCTATGAATAATTTAGAGTGTATGTGTGTGTGTTAGAGAATTCGTTATATATTATAGCAAGCTTAATGAATAATGCATACTGACATTATGTCTTGTGCAAAATTTTTTAAATTATTGTTAAGAAATTCGTTGGTGTGTACGAAAATTGATCGATTTTCCAAATGTATTTACTAGGGATGGCAGCAATATGCAAATCCGAGTCCTACAGAGAGTATGTATTTGTTTGTGTGATGGAACTTGTGCTTGTACTTAAATTTCATTTATAAACTTTTGTGTTAAATTATTTTCACGTTTATTGATTTTCATTAATATAAAAGTGTTTTTCTGCACTAATAAATTCTTTTGTTACAGTATTTAATGTGTTTATTGATGTTTATTCTATATATTGTGAAATCTTTTATAAGCAAATAGTAAAGGTTATCCTCTTCAAATACAGAATGTAATTTTGTAGAATTCCTTAACCCCAGTAAACAACTTTACCGTTGGGCCAACGTCGGTAAATGTTGGCATTCAGTATGGCATCTCGTTCGCTATGCAATGGTTGGATAACCAAAAGTAATACAACCCCTTTTGTCAACAATGAAAATTCTTCAACTGTTGACAATGAGTTGTAGATATGACCATTGGCATAATATTGTTAAGCCAATGGTCTGCCAACCAAAGCATTTGAATTTCATTTAAGTTAGTCATCCTTAATTCTTAACTCAAATAAACACCATACTGTTCATCAAGGTGTTCCACGCAAATGGTTTAGTCAGTGTGTGCGCTCTCTGTAGAAACACATTTATAAGCTATATTCAGTGTTAAACTATGCATACTGCATCTTTGAAAACAGGATTTCAATTAATTTAATATTTATTTCCTCAATGGTATGCCTTAATCTAATATATTACAAATTTATTATTTATAACAGGCCTGTATAGCCAGGATTATCACCTAAGAGGGGTTGACACGCATTCAGGAGGGGTTGATAAGAATTTCGACTTCCTTAAAATTTAACTAAAATTTTATTGAGACTGTATAACATTTTATTTTATATTGTATGCATTGGCACAGTTTTCTGATGGGGAGGGGGTCATCTATTAGTGATCACGTCGTGACAAAAAGCGGGTGAAGCTCTGCAAATGTTTTTTGAAAATATAGACAAATAGACCTCAGAAATTCATTTAATGACTCTTTAAAATCAATTGAATTCCCAAGTTCCTGCAATAAACATCAAGACTTTGTATACGTTTGAGGAATTGGATAACTTTGAATTCCACAGAAGAATTTGCTGCGATGGAATATTGCTTTTTGGAATATTATTTCTATATCTATACATTTACAATTGTAATGTGGGAGGGTATACAAAGTCAAAAACGGTATGCAAAACAAAAAATTGTTAAATGTCTTAAAACATACTAATGTAACCATAACAAAGGAAATTGTTAGATATATCAAAGCCTGTAACAATACATTTAACTTTTGGAGGTAAATCAAGTAATAGAAATATATATATATATATATATATATATATATAAGAATTTATATATATTATTCTCCCATAATAGNTGGAGACATATTTCTAAATCCAAATATTTTGGAATTCTCATTAATGATGTGCCTAAGAAACTATCAAGTATAGATTTTATTTCAAAAATTCTCAATCTTAGCAATCAAATGTACATTTACATTTCATAATAATAATTAAATTTATACTTTTTCTTTGACACACCCAAACAAAAAGAAGTCAGCTGGTGAAAGACCTGGAGAATAAGGCGAATGTGACAACAGTCGAACTCCATTGTAAAAAATAAAGTCTGTGGTGACGGCTGGGGAATGCGCAAGGTCATTGTCATGGTGAAGGCGGAGGTGTTGAAGCCTGTCTCTGGTCCGCGAGATCTCCATTCGTTGATGACAGCAGGTAGACAAGTTTGCGGGTACCATTGTGAATTGACAAACTGCTGCCCAGGTAGTTGAACATTGGCTACAAGACCAGCCTTGCAAAAGAAGGTGGCCACCATCTTCTTTCCAACCCAGGATATTGCTTGCACCTGTGCTTCTGGAGACTCATCATCGAAACAACAGACTGCTGATTGTCTTCGGGAACGGGGATCGCACTGCCATATCCACGTTTCGTTCCCAGTAACATTATCCGAGACTATTGGTGAATTGCCGTGGTGAGGCACAAATTTCGCTTGGATCTTTGTCATTTGCAGATGCTCATGAAGAATGGACTGGATAGCATTTCTGCCAATCCCAAGTTGTGTCTGTAGACCATTGTAGGAAATCCGCCTATCCTCCATTACCAGCTCAGACGGCCTCGATGCTGTCAGTTGTGCACACAGTTGCTGGTCTACCTGAGCGATCTCGGTCTTGCTAAGATTCATTCCCACTTCGGAACCGCGCAAACCACGACCTGACTGTTTCATATGAAATTGTGATGTCTGGATATGCAGCATGCAAACAGTAATGACATTGCCTTGCCGACAATTTGCTGCGAAAGTCGTAGTTGATGAGAAGACGCAGTTGTTGCTTATCCTTAAAACGAGAAACAACACGTAACTATGATTTTTGTTTGTGACTTTGCTGTGCTTATATATGCCTGCAGCAAAAAAGATAGTCCGTCACACTCATCCTTAGTGCTCTAACTGTTGTCATGTTTTAAATGTTGTGTGTTTTATTGTGTGTTAATGGTATGCAATAATACAGAGAACTTTCGGGAATACCTGTACAGATAATAATAGTAATGTTGCTTCAAAATTACACATGTAAAATGGTGGTAGAATAATGTCAATTTAATTCTTGACCAACCACTATAGTAAATGTTTATTTTCAATCTTGTACATGTATACTCGTCACAAAGTGCATTAAAACATTAGCAAAATTTACTGTTTCAATGACATCCAGCCAAGCATTTAAATGATACCCTAACCAATAATCTTAAACATTTGTAATGATAGCCCTATTTTGAATATTTTATAGTTTAAAATTTATGGTTTAGATGAAAATCTACCACTTTGAGTAGTGATATCTGAGGCCCCGACCCTGTGAAACTTTATCAGCTCTTGATTTTATTGGATAGCTGAAACTCAAGGTATAAAAACCCAAATTTGATACTTTATTATTATCCCACGAGTAAACTATGTCGACCAAAAACGAAATACTCTTAAACAAACTGCGCAACATTGATAACCATTGAAGGGTGAACATTTCATGGTGAGACGTTAAAATGGGTGAATCTCGAGACATCAGCGATGCAATTTACATCGATACAAAATTTGGCCCACAGGTCAAAATCGAGATGGATCAATCTACTTGGGTTTTTTTACCCAAATGCTACTCAGAAACAATTTCAGTGGACTTTCCATATCTGAGAGGTGGGAAGATAGAATGCATGCCGGATAATGGGCATCAAATTAGACTAAAATTTAATATTTAACTGAAATTTTTATATGGAAATAAAATCTAAATTTACAATAAAGAATAGTTGAAAACATCTAAAAAGCAATTAATAATGTGTGAAAAGACAAAAACAAATCACAAAAAACACAAAAAGAAAAAAATAGGCAAAAGCAATTAATATTGTTTGAAAAGGCCAAAACAAATCTCAAAAATACCAAAAGGAAAAGAAAATAAGCCAAAAGCAATTAATTCTGTGTGAAAAGGCAAAAACAAATCACAAAAAACACAAAAAGGAAAAAAATATACTAAGAGCAATTAATATTGTACGAAAAGGCAAAACAAATAAAAAAACAAAAAGAGGAAAAGAAAATATACCAAAAGCAAATCATAATGTGCAAAAAGACAAAAACCATACAAAAAACACAAAAAGCAAAAACGTCGAGAAAAAATGTAACTCACAAACGTGGAAAAGTCAAAACCTTGTAAACTAAAAAAAAGGTTTGGGAAAAAATGTGAGTCACAAACTTGGAAAAGCCAAATACTGTATAAACTAAGAGAAAGGAAAACGTTTCTGTCGTTTACATAAGTGCATAAATTTGGAAAAACATGTTGTAATAATTGAGATTGCTTTCCAACTTGAACAAAAAAAATCTATTTTTATATGATTTGAAAACGTTTTATTTAATTGTGATAATTTTTAAAGTGATTTGAATTCCATGTTTGATAGATAACAATCTTTACGATTGGATACATTTTGACACTTGAACAATGGGAATAGATAAAACTACGTAATGGTGACATTGTCTATGAAAGCATGCAACTGTCTACATGTATGAATGTACACAGCTGGTATAATTGAATTTCACATTGCTGAAAGAAAGACAACTACCCTGAAAGATTTCAAACTTTTTGTTAAGCAATTTTTATAATTAAATCTCAGATATTGTTTTGACTCTTAACACTTTTTTGCAACATTATTTTTAGTTAGTTTTACAGATATTTCCTTTAAAAACGTAATCAATTTTATTTTAATGAATTTACTGTCTGATGTTAAATTTATTACTATAAAAAAACGTCGTTTGTTTGTTAATACACATTTTTAATTGAATTTGTTTAAACTTTTAATTGTCATGTGTTTTATACTATGATCTATCACCTCATTTGACTTGTTTATTAATCATTAATTTAGATACTACAGTGTGAAATTCATAGTGTGCAAGTACACATTGTGTTTGTTTCCTACAGCATTCCTATCCAAACATAAAGGTTTGACGAATATTATCATTTTTCATTGAACTGTTGACGAAATTCGCTATATGAACTTTATCATTTAGTAGGGCATTTTATATTTTCTTTGTAAATATATTTATTATTTATAAATGTTGATTTTCTCTGCATGGTGAGAGTATGCATCTGTGGAAGCATGTATTTATATTTATTATAAAAATTATTTTTACTTTGAAATATTTATCGATTCAAATTTTAAAAAACTTTTAATTTTTGCAATTGACATATGTGTTGTCTGTGAAATTTTATTTTTTAAAAAAATTTGTTTAAAAATACTATTAATTACAACTTTTTTCAATTTGTATTTAAAAATTGTTTTTGTAATATGAATACAAAAATCTCATGGCTAAATTTTAAACAATAGACTGCAAACAAAATTGTTTGTCAACAAAACAGAACATATTCCAATGACGTCAGAGATACACAGACAGCCAAAGTACACAATTACATCATAGCCCTGCCAGACAAGGTCAAAGGTGAATTTGTGACACGTAATGGACTCGGATCTATACTACTTATATGGCAAACCCCACAAACCTAGAGAAAAAGCTTATGTTTATACACCAGGAGATTTAATGGATGAAAAGCAAGTTTGCAAATTAGCATTCAACTGGGAAGGACCTCATACTTTGAAGAAAGTCCTATCTCACAACAATTATGAACTGGATAATAAAAAGATTTACACACTTCCAGAACATTAACAGACTACCTAGAAACAAAGATCAAGCCAGAATAAATGATCTAAACAAATTCGATTTAGTTTAAGAAGAAAATAATGAACTGTTGTAGAGGAAGATTCTTTTGACGAGGAGTATAAATCCAAAATTAGTTCTCCCAATTGAACAAACACACGCATCCTAAATGAATTGCGAAGTCTAATACTAATTATAAAGAATGGTTAATTAACATAGCTACTTCCCAGGTGTAAATGAGCTGCTCATTACATTACTGTTCTCAGTAATATTTTGCATAACCGCAATATATAGATCACTGGTTTGATGAACTCCTCTTGCCTTTTTATGCCAAAAAGAGCACAAAGAGAATGAAATTTCCGTTCTTTTATTCTTCCTATAATATTCATTGATTAATCGTGTGTCAATAGCAAAGTGAGCTGGAAAAAACAGCAATTACCTGGAACATCAACTGTCGAACTCAATTGACCTGGATACTGCTGCGTTTATTGAAGGCTTTGTTGACAAAAACAACCATCTCCCTGACTGCTACAAACTAATAAAAACACTCAAATCACACGAAGAAATCCCTCAGAAATTACAGTATGATGGAAAGAACATCATTGGTCCTGAACAAAAAACAGAGACGCTAAACTATCATTTTTCGAAATTCTACGAACCCCAACGTGGAAATTTTCAAGTTATCGGTCCGGCGCTTCAAAATAGCTCATCATTCTCAATTATCATTCTCAATAGATGATATTGTACTTGCCCTGATATCATGCTCACTTGGCTGTAGTCTAGATAGGCTCCCTGGAGAACTTCTGAGATTTGCATCACAGCGTCTGGCATTCCACGTCTTTAAACTTTTCGTGGCCCTCTTTTCCCGTGAAGTTTACCCCAAGTGCTGGAAAATGGGGCTTTATGTTTGGCCGATAGTTCAAGAGTTTGTAAAATAATAAAATTCGTAAAAGTTCGCGAATTTTTAATAAATTGTGTAAAAGTTCACAATAGTTCGACTGAAACGAGGGTCACAACAAACTTATGTTATTTTTCCATAAGGTAACGGTAATGAGATGAATTTTTTTGCCGTCACAAAATCAGAACAATTTAGAGAAATCGCTAAAAATACTTTTTTCTATGATTTCTCAAGAAAATATATGGGCGAATAAAACGCAAATTGCCCCAAAATCCTTTAAAGAAAGGCAGCGCAACAATGCATATTGATTCATTACGCAGAAAGATTTCGTGACGGTATAAAAATTTAGAGCAGTTGCTAAATATATTTTTATGCCATGTATTAAGATAGCATGCAAAATTAATTTTTGTCCTTACTATACTTATTTGCTGACGATGTAAAAGGCTCCAATCCTGACATTTCCTCCCTTAAATTTAATCTGAATGCATGCATTAAATGGTGTATTCGCAATGAGATGATTCTCAACACAACCAAAACAATGTGAATTGTTTGGTGGGCCTACGCCTAGAGATTCCCTAAGAATTGATTTTGAATCACTCCATGCTTCTTCAGTTGTGTTGTAAAGGATCTTGGTGTTTGCTTGAATGATGATATAAAATGGAAAGTGCATGTCACCAAAAGGCTTAAAACATGCCATGCGCTATTAAATTTGAATTTCGTAGAAACATTCCTTATTCTGTACCAGTTACCAAAAGACCTAAATTACATGACCTCTACCTTTTGTCCACTCTTATGTATGCATCTGAAATCTGTCATCTATCCAAGGTTGAACTCCAAAAGCTTGAAAATTTCTAATATAGATGCCTGAAATGGATTTGCAATGGTAATTCTTATAAAGATCGTCTAATACAATTAAGTATAATGCCAATATCCTGCCTTATTCAATTTAAAGATCTGATAAGACTAAATACGCGCATTGCAGGCAACATTGACTTTCCGGTCTCGGATTACATTTCGATGAAATATTCAGACAAACCTTTACAGAATCTACAGAAAGCTTTCTTTGTCCTTAAAAGAGTTTGCACGAAGACTTCCGACTCTTATTTCTTCATTCGAGCAGTAAAGCTCGCAAATTCCCTTCACAAATATACTTCACTGTACAGATTTAGCCCACCATCATTTTTTAAGAATGAACTGAAAACACTATTGTTAAAATTTGTAAGTGCTCACTATGATCGTTATAATAAACCTTTTATGATTTAGTGCATTTTTGTGCAACTTAAGTCTTTTACTACTACTACATAGTGATCATCCCAAATTAAATAGAATATCATCTGCGGGAATAATCTAAGCTATGTATTACGAGAATTATTTTGATATTCTTATTTGGATAATTGCAGTGGTAGGATGTATACTGAACTTTCTCCTCTTTATAGTTGTCAGTCATGATGGGAAAATGGCAAAAAGCAACAGTATACGTTTTCTTCAGGCTTTGGCAGTTGCGGATACAGTGTCACTTGTTTTTGACGTGCCAGGTCGACATGCCTATGAAATAATAAAGAGTGAACGAATTTGTAGTATATATTATATTCTAGATGGATCAACAACTCTATTAGCTGCTTACACCGTCCTTTTTATCGCTATCGACAGGAACCTAGCAATTTGTCATCCAGCATTCTACCAAATTCATTGCAAGAATACACATTTGTTAAAATATTTTTGGTTAATTACAATCTGTCTCATTTGTTTGCTGGAAACTGCATACATTTTCTTTCACAAACAGGAAAAGGTTCTGGATTTCTGCTTTTATCAAACGTATGATATCACTGCATACTGTCAAGTTGTACTATACTTTATGCCAGTCAAATGTACTTTGACACTAAATATTATTTCTATCATGTACATAAAGCGAACCTCCAAATTTTTTACAGAAGCAAATTATTTTCATGCAGTTGAAGTTCTTATTCTGATATCATTAGCATTCGCGATGATATATGGCACTTCTTCTGCTTTATATATTGCTGCAGCTTTTTCAAGCAAACATCAGACAAGTCTATATCATCTTAGTAATTTTTTTCTTGTAGTGAGCTGTTCGATTAATTTCTTCCTTTACTGTTTGTCTTCCACTCAATTTCGTCGGCGTCTATTTCACATTTTGAAGTGCAAAAATATCCAAAAATGACGACATATAAACACTGAAACTAAGAAATTTGACTCCATTTTTGCAACAATTTATAAATTTCTTTAAATATATATTTAGAGTGTCATTAATATTTATAAGTTACTCAGTGCAAAATCAGTCACATTGATTTTTAGAATATGCAATTTTGCATTACTTCAGAAGATATCAATATAGTTTAATGCTTAGTCGCCCTTCGAGGTTTTTTTACCCAGGCATATACAATGGCCATTTTCTCATAATAAACAAGTCCACTAACAGAATAATTCTGTATAATGACGCACACTTTAAACATGTCCTTACTTTTCCATTAATATATACTTTTGAAGGTTCAAATTACTTTGAACGCTAGAATGGGTGAAAAACATAGAAAGAATATTATTGGTAGAATAAAAAACACAAGATACCGAAATTTAACTAAAATATCATTATATTAGATTTTCAGGTATTTTTAAACCTGAGGTTGATTCTGAAGTAATTCTTAAATTTTGCGTATTTTGAGTCTTGCGATTCTTTATAAAATTATTATAAGAGTAATTGATTTTGCAGAATGGCGAACAGTTACATATTATATTTTGCATAAAGCTTTTTTCCAATGCTATTAAGGGTCCTGCAAAGAAAAACTTACCAATCTATTAAATTCATTTGCAAATTTAAAATTTATAATTAATGAATTTGAAATATCAAATCAATCCAAGATCAAATGCTTCAATTTAATTTCTAAAATCAAAAATGAATTCTTGCATTGCTTAAGCAATACTACTTCAATAAGTATCATAACAAGGCAACAAATCATAATACATTTAACAAAGCATGTCCTCTATACAAAGAGCAATTACAAATTACAAGATTAAAGATTAAGTATGAATATATCCACCCCTAATAAAAAATATATCATTTCATTTACCCAATTAAAAGAAAAAATATATCTTAATAATCTAAAATACATAAAAATTTACCTTCAAAGTATTACAAACAGATATAATAAATTTTATGATCCATTAATCAATTTTGATTTAAATTCTATTGTTGGAATTACAGAAACATGACAAAAATAATAAAAATTTATTATTTTTCACTAGAAATAAAAAATGCAGTAACAAAACATTTTTAGAGGCAGAATTGTCCTCACACCTGTACCAAGACACTTAAAACCAAAAGAAAAAACAGACATTTATTGTAAAAAAATTCAAAATACGAAAGTTTATGGATTTAGGCAAAGATAAATAGATGTACCAAGTTGATTAGTACTAGTTATTGTTATAATAGACAATCATATAAGGAATTTATAAAATCAACGTTTGAGGAAAATAACAAATCTACAGTAATTATTAATATTTATGTATAATATTTCTATATGAATGAAAATACAGCTTGTTCAATAACATATTAAATTTGTCAATTTTGAGAAATTTTTTGAAAAATTGTTCGTTTTTAATAGGAGAGCCCAGTCTAATATTTCAGGAGAAAGTTACAGAAGGCAGAACGAAACTACTGTGTGTCGCCAACACAGAGATGCTGGCTTTGGTGGAGAGTTTAAAGAAATTCATGGTAATAACAGACAATAGTGCCCTACTGTGGCTTAAAAAATTCTTTGGCGACAAATCGAATATTGTAGCATGATGGATCAAGTACTTGAACGATTTCACTTTCTCTATCCAGCATTGCCCTGAAAGGCTTCATCTCAACACAGACTATTGGACCGCCCTACCGATCTACGAACATGACTTACGGAAACCTCCTGGAGAGAAGACGCCTTTTGGCTTCTACCTCTCAATGAATACGAGCTCCTCCCAGAGATAATTGCCAATCAACATGACAAAGTGATCCTGCTGGTCTTGATTAAGGAGGAGATTACTGAGGAGGAAATTGTTTCGCATCAACAGCATGACAAATTGCTGTCAGAGATCATTCAAAGGCTGAGGAATCCCATCTATCATCTTAGCCCAGTCGCGAATCACTACTTCAAAAGTTATCATTGGAAAGTAAC
>CABFPE010000137.1:1358108-1384042 GCA_900660155.1 Hofstenia miamia | reverse complement strand
AACCAGAAGTTGGGAAATATTCCTGTGTACTACCTCCATTAAAGTTTACCAACACCTTATCAAGCTCGAAAATATCCAAGCAAGAATGAGTGAACGTGGTCATGACAGGTATCAAACTAATATCAAGTGTCAATGTGTACAGCTATTTATACCAAATTCTTAAAAATGTCAGTTTTCTTTATGATAGGTTTCTTTTTTACTATGAGTGGACTAGGTTTACATTGTTTTTTTGCACTGGAAACTGTAAATTGTTTAATTCCACGTTTTGTTTTAATTGTTTTTGTTATCCTCCCTGGCTCAGAGAAGCCATTACCAGTTTCTTCATGATTTTGACGTTGTTTATTAAATTGATTCCTGACTGTGTTTTTAGCTACATTGGCAATTCTTCATTTTAAAACCTTTTTCACATTTTTGCCAGAGACTATGTCATTTAAACCTGAAATTGATTCATCCAAAATCTCATTACCAATATTGCTTAATACATTTTTCAAGGGTGGAATCATTTTCAATGCTAGTGGTATGGCAACACATCTGAGTGTGGTAATTACTCTAAAGCCTTTTTGACAAGTTATTGCTGTAGGGTTTCTACCACTCACTTGTTCACTATAATATCACTCCATACTGAATGATTTGACAATGACACATATAGGTTATTTATACTATTCTATTCTTGTCCATGCATGCTTCCTAATTACTCTAGTCAATTCCCATTGGTAGAATTTTCCTTTAATTATATCTACATTAGTGTCACTACTATTTGACTTTAATTCACATGTAATGGGGATTGTGGAAAACACTTTGTTTATTTAAAAACCTCCATTTGAAATTGTGGTGAGTAGCCTTTTCAAAATGTGTAATCAGATTTTGAAATTCTTACCAGATCACCAAGGTGAAACAATGCTGGTTGGTAATGCTTATTACTAATGGTCATTAGTTTTCCAATCAGGTATGGTACATGTTTTTTTGTTACAGAATTTGGATACATGCCTATTGTATGATTTACTTTGGAATTTAAGACACCAACAATTTGTTGGAGTTTATCTATATATTTATAACCCTGCTAAAGTGTAAATATTTGAATAGAATTTCTTTCAAACTCCTTATTGCTCTTTCTGCACACACCACCTTCATGTTTGAATTTGTGCTATACACTGTTATATTATTTCTATTGCACAAATCATTAAACACTCCATTAAATTCTGTTCCCCTATCAACCCAAATCTTTTTCACATTACACCAATTATCAAATTTTTTAAAAGCATGACTAGCAGTTTTATTATACAATGGTTGTACATGAAATTTTTTTGACAAAATATCATAACAAACAAGCAAGTACTTTATCTCTCTATTGTATTATGCTAGACTTTCAACAACTGCCAAATCCATAGTCCATATTTCATCAATGCCAAATGCAATAACACCCTGACGTGGGAATTTTCTCATAGCTGACTTGTGCATAGTGTATGTATCATTTGTAGCAAGGAAATTTCGTACATTTTCCAGAGTTATTTTTGGGAATTTCAATTTAGCTTTGTGATACAACTTATAAATACCCCCCAAAACTAGCAGATGATCTTAATGAAGTGTACAACTGGTGCAAGTGTTTATTCATTCCAATTAATTCCAAACCACAAGTTCTTTTCTATTTATAGCCTCATAAACACGATTATTTTTAACCAGTTGGGCGGGGATTGTATTAATGCCTTTTAAACTTGCACACACACATTGGTTTAGTCTTTTGTTTGGTGTTTGCAAGGCGTTTTTGAATTTGGTAAATGATAATGAGCTAGCCATCATATACATTGTATCATCATGTAGGAGAGCAGTTGTATTTGAACTGTTTAAAAAGTTTTTTAATTCATCACCAGTTGTTGAGTGGGGGTTTGAACAGCATTGCATTTTACTTGTATATCATTGTTAATAAAGGAGGTTTGTTGTTGTTGTTGTGTAGAATAATGATTACTTGGTTTTAGCTGCATACTGTCACCATCAATACATTGTTCTTGACAGAAATCCGATGTTAATCTATTGTAATTTTCCAGAGAAATAAGCACCATTTCAACCACTGACATTGTATATAATGATTTGAGATTTTAATGCATTTAGATATTATATATAGTTAATCATAATGCGTAAAAAACAATTGAAAAATGCTAGTCCATTTGATGATGATAGAATTGTAATTTTTTCGACTTTGAATGTTTGAATAGTGCAGTTTTTGTGTACTGACAATATTTTAGAAATGTAGTCTTTTCATCACCAAGTTTGATAATCTCCTAGGGTTTTATCTTCAGACTTTTTTGAGCATCCCATTAGGAATTTGTAAATAATGTGTTCTTGAATCAGTTCCATAGAAAATTTGTCTACCTTCAAGGTTTGTTGAAAGACGTAATTTGTTTGGAATGTCCTGTGCAAAATTTATAAGCAAATAACCATGTGGTTTGCTAACACCCTTTTTATATGCAGCCAACAATTTACACATAATTCCCATCTGGGTTCGTAAAATTCTAATTTGCAATCTTTCATGCACAGAATTAAACAAAAATATTCCAGAAGCATTTTTCTGAATTAGACTTGAGTAACCTCCTTTTGAAAAAACCAAATGGGTGATTAACACAATGCTGCAATTTAAGTGCCTTCCAGCTATAACAAGGTTAGCAAATGCATCTGATTGTAGCACAGTTTTGCCCATATCACCAAATATTATTAATAGGTTTTTAACACTGTTTTCAACTAGTAAATTCTCTGAAAATTCCTTGAAAAATTCCACATGCTTCATTTTCACTTTAAATTTGCTATAAATATGACTTTGGAAGTGATGGTAAAAAACAGTTGCTTTGGAATATCTATCAAAATAATCTTTATCAATTAATTTCCCAAGTAAGCTTGTTTTTCCCAAATTTGATGGACCACTGAAAATTAAAAGCTTTTGAGTGTTTTGCAAAGGAACAACATTTAATGTGGGCATGCTTTCTTTATTAAGAGAATAGTAAAAAGTTTACATTAACTTATATATTCTTTAAAAACCAAACACTTAGTTTCAAATAATTCACATTTCTTCCCAGTATTATATATTGCATGTATTAAATCAATTTTAATGCATGCTCTACTATGGTGTTTCTTCTCAAGTGTTTTATTAGTAAGAAGGAATTATTACTCACTCCTCTATTAGTGTTCTAATTTTTCTATTTTATTATTCAATGAGAGTGTGCAAGACCATTGTATTTTTACAATTATTGTATAAGTGGTATTAATTAATTTAGCAGATGGGATTAAAGTGGGGTTTTCTATTCAAGAAATGGTGAGTCAACTCATCATACATTAGAGAGTTTTTAATGTGCGTAATTAGCTTTGTGTGTAACTTTGCGTCATAGCATAAAATGTATAGTGGGAATTGACATCTTGACAGCTAGAAGTGGGTAATGCTTTTTTGGAACTGTCAACCTTGCCTTGTGGTTACTATAACAACTAAGTGAATTGGGCTAATTGCCTCATTTTAAAAGATTTTAAATGTTAAAGATCAAGTTGTGAGTAATTGAGTTGATGTTTTGAAGTCAGTTTTTGACATTGAAGTGAACTTAGCTAACAAATGTATTACCAGAAAAAACTGGGGTACATAATATACTTTTATCATTTATTTGGTTATACACATTGATGTAATATTTTACTTCCCAGCTACATGTTTTTTGGAATAAATGAATTTAGGGATTGACAGTTTGTCCAGATATATTCATTGATGTATTATCTCTTTACATTGTACATGTTTAAACTAAATTATATAAGTGCTTTTTGATTAAAACTAAATTACAAGTGTAGAATTATTAAGAGTCAAATTGTTTTAATTGCTTTTGTTTAACCTACAACTGACTGAATGGAAATATTTGTACATAATAGTTTTTAGTTAATTGCTTTTGTTTTATTGCTACAATTGACTAACTAGAATTATTTAGACATAATAATTTTTTTAACTAACAATGTGAATTACAAATGTAGAATTATTAATAAAACTCAAATTCTTTGTACACATTTTGCTATAGAATTTACCATGAATCTCACTACACACACTTTCAAGTTTATATGTTTAGAGCAAATGCTGTGCATATCATGGAATTGTGCAATACAAAA
This sequence comes from Hofstenia miamia, assembly GCA_900660155.1. Lineage (NCBI taxonomy): Eukaryota > Metazoa > Xenacoelomorpha > Acoela > Hofsteniidae > Hofstenia > Hofstenia miamia. Next base: position 1,379,917 of record CABFPE010000137.1, on the reverse strand, counting down.
CAATTGAAAAGTGTAACACCATGTGATGCATACAATCACTTAAATAAGGCCTATAAATGAAATAAAATTGAACAATGGTGTTTAAGTCAAGAAAAGCAGTGAAATTTGGAAAACCCATGTAAAAGTATGCAGCCATATAAACTCATAAAAAACAAGTAAGAGTGAAAAAAGCAGGGAAATTTGGAAAACCCATGTAAAAGTATGCAGCCATATAAACTCATAAAAAACAAGTAAGAGTGAAAAAAACATGGAAAATTTGTTAAAGGATGAATCAGTCAGCAAACATATACAACCCCAAAAAATCGTGTGTGAGATGATAAATGTATATCAGTCTACAAATGTGTACAACCTGAAAAATTCATATAAACCAAAAAGAGGTGTAAAGAAAAGATCAGCATGTAAAATCTGATATATAATATTTTTGTATATTGAAAACAAGTGTGTATATACATTTTATTAATATCATTGCATGCCTAAATATTAGGAAGCAATTTTTGGTTCTATACATAAACCATGTTTTACTCTTTCTGAAAATGTAGGTTGTTTCTTATGTATTATGCCTTTAAGTATAGTGAATAGTGAATGAATTAAATGTATGGAATTTTTTTAAAATGAAATATTAGTGTATTTGAAAAATGATGTGTTTTTTACATGCAGTGCAATGTTAAAAAATGAAGTAAACATTGTACATAGTAATGGTTAATCAATTGAAGCATTTTGTGTATGATGAAAAATTTTTCCCAGATTTGTGAAAAATGAATTAAATGTATGGAATTTTTTAGAATGAAATATCAATTTATTTTAAAAAATGGTGTGTAGTCTTTTGCATGTAATGATGGAAATTTTTGGAGTGTGTTATTATAAAACATGTGGGTGTAAGCCATGTGAAAAACATGCGGTATAGCAAAACACACTGCAAATGTAAACTAAATTGAGTCATCATGATATGTATATGTCAGCCCTAACATGAATCATTGTAAATGTAAGTAAACCTACTTGAAAAATCAATTAAAAAAGTGTCACAAATCCATTACCAGTTGTCAAAAACCCATTAGTGTTAATAATGTCAAGTGGGTGAGTAAGCAATTAAACACCCATCAATATCAGTGAATCAGCTAAGTGTTACAAGAACTTCAAGGTGTCCCATTGGAACAGGGCCTCGCTTTCCATCACTAATCCCATCTGTAACAAAAGACTAGATAAAGTAGTAGTATTTTTTAATTCCTTCTCAAATTGGTTTCTTTTTTGTTTTTTTATCTAGAGGTCAATATTGGATTGTTGTAGATGCTTATGTCTTTCAGTTAATTCTAAATCTTTATGCATTTCAACTGTTTTAATTATGTCACATCTGTAAAGTTTTCAGTTTTTATCTCACCTATAACATTTCAGTTTTTATCTCACCTATAACACAATCAGGAGCTCAGTTATGCGCCAATTATCAGAAGTGAATTAAAGAGCATGGCAAGTACAATTACCATCATACAAAGGAAAATTAATCTTGTTGGAAATCAAAAAAATGAGAAGAGAAGCAAAATTTCAGCTGAAGAAAAGAAAAAAGAGGGAGAAAGGGTTTGAAATTATAATCAAGCATACACACACCAATTTCAGCTACTAGTTCAATGTCTTCATGTTTGTTATCAAGATCAAGGAAATGTGTTGAGAGGAATTTACCACAGAGTCCTGGAAAACAATTACAAGTTGTCAAGAAATTGGAAGACAAATACAATGTCATCAAATCATTTGGAAATGATAATACTTCTACTTCAATTTCCACTATATCTTTTTATCTAAAAGAAAAAATATGTAACTTTTACTCTATGAGTGGCATTTCTCAAGAAGTGCCTGGTATATGTGATTATGTTATTATTCATAACAAGGGTGAAAAAAAGCAAAATTCAGAAATGCTACATGAACCTTACCTTTGTGAAGCATACCAAGAATATAAAAAAGAAAATTCTGAACAGATTGGTTTTTCAACATTCTGTGCTTTAAGGTCAAAAAACGTGTTTTTAAGAGATAAAGTTCCTGCCAACACATGCCTGTGTATGTGTATATACCATGCTAATGTCTGCATGATGCTCAACAACACTACTCTTACCTAAAACAGAAAGTGAGTTAATAAGAAAGCTCATATGTTCTCCTGAAAATGAGGACTGTATGACCAGCAAATGCAGAGACTGTAAAAGCAGGTTTTTTTTTAAACAACCTATATGAATTAGGAGACAGTGGATTAGAACTAAAATTCTACCAGTGGAAAATGGTTGATGGAAAGTTGCAATGTATACAATTTGAAAAATATTTCTCTAAAATAATTGACCAATTAAATGTTATGATGTCTATATTTCTTCCACTTGATTATGCAAAATTGCAGCAGAAAACATTATCTTAAAATCTAAGAGATAAGCTGCCACAAGACACAATACTGATTCATGTAGATTTCAGTCAAAATTTCAACCATCTTGTACAAAATGAAGTTCAGTCAGCCTACTGAACTACCAATTCATCGACCATATATAATGCTATTATTTACTTCAGACATAGTAATGATGGAGCACCAGTAACTAAGAATCAGTCTTTCATTGTCATTTCTGTCTATATGCATCATGATAAATATGCAGTTTATATTTTTAATAAGAAAATTGTTGAAAATTTCAAACTGACATCCCAAATGTCATTTCAGCAAAATTGAAGTACAAAGTGATGGTGCCTCACAACATTTTAAGCAAAAATACATGCTTACCTTAATGACTACATTCTCTGAAAATATTACCTGGAATTTTACTGCAATTGGACATGGTAAGGGAGCTGTTGATGGGCTTGGAGGTACAATTAAAAGGCAAGTAGCTGAGGCAGTTATGGCTAGAACACTTGAAATTAATAACTCAGTTGATTTTGCTAATGTGGTGAAAAGAGCCTGCCCTAATATGATGACAATATTTGTAGGAAGACAAGAGATATCAGACAAAATAGAAAACATTGATAGATTGCATAAAGTAGCAGCATCTACCTGGCATTAGAGGAATGAATTGCTTTCAAACTGCTTTGCCTTACTTGATTAAGTGTTTTCACTATTTAAAAGACTCAGTTGAATATGGAAGTGTCATTTCCAATGACAATGAAGACATTCACAGCATAGATGAGCAAGATGAAGGTTACGAGGTTGATGTTGAAGGCTTTGGCAGATTATGCCAACATGAAGGCCTATTGCTTCTGTTCCCATCAAATTTGCTGGTTGGCATCTACATCTTTGTTCAATTTGCAGAGAAAGAGTAGTTATACTGTGTCGGATATATTGAATCAGTAACAAATAACAAGTTTTTATTAAAATTTTACCACAAAAAACTCTCCTTCATTGGTCAGCTGTCTTTTTTGAGCCATATAAAAAGTATATTGTTGAGGTGACGCCATCACAGATTAGTGGTATTCTGCCAAAACCTAATATCAGTCGTAGGGGAGCATTGATATTTCCTGAATCTGCTTTGTGAAGTAAACTTTCACTTCTCAAATAGTTGAGTCTTAGCTGTTTATGTTTACTCTTTTATGCTTTTTTTTATCAAGTTATGTTTTATTAAATACATGTTACCTTGTTATATGTGTATGGGACTTTGATAGTGTCATAACTGTAACACCTAAACGTCATGTCTGTAAAGTTATACACAAAGAATATTTCCTAAAATCTAGTTTCATTAAACAGTTCTTACTATTTAATACAAGGGAATTACCACTAGACAATTGCTTTTTAATGAAGGAGTTATATGTAGCAGAATGATAGAGCCATCAGTATTTGAATTCACAAATGAAATGTAAATTAAGTTTCCCATCTGTAATATCTAAAAAGAAAGTAAATGTTTGCAAAGGTAGCACATAACATTAAATTTATTTGCTAAAAATCATAAGTAAACTACAAAAGATTTGATAATCACTGATATAATAACCCTTAAGATCTTTTGTCCCATCTGTAACAATGGAATGGAATTTGTGGAATGTAAGCTTGCTCCAGCTTAACTACACAACTTAATCAACACAAATTTTGTCAATTTCACTTTAAATTTTTTATTATTACTTATCATGGAATCAAAGCAAATCCTGGTCCTTTATTCCATTATGAAACATCTAAAACATATTTCATCTAAGAAAGATATGATTAATTATGTTCATTTAAATGCCCAGAATTTGTCTAATAAAAATTGTAATAACAAGTCACTTATTAGCAATTTTTATGAAAATATAGTGCTAGCAATTTCTGAGAGATGGTTTACCTACAATGACCTTGATCATATCTGGTCAGATAACAATAATTAATATAAATTATTCAGAAAAGATAGAGCTCATTGTAATATACTCAGTAAAAGCAAAAAGGGGTGGTGAGGTACTCCTAGTATAGATATCATTTCAAACTCAGAAAAATTTGAAAGCCTTTGGGTTGAAAATGATATCCCAATCAAAAATTCAACTTTTAAAAAGCAATTAATTAATGTTTCATACTGCCCAAATAAATGTTATACTAATGAATTTTTTGGACAATTTGACAATCAAATTTCACTGGCCTACTCAGAAAATAAAGATTTAATATTAATGGGTGATTGGAACTTAAATTACTTAAATAAACTTGATAATAAATCAATTAATCTCTTTTTTAATACTTTTAATTTAAAAACAGCAAATGCCATTATTCTTTCAAGAATCACAGGCAACAGTGCAACTTTGATTGACTATATTGCACTGTCTAAAAAAATCTTGATTTCTTATACTACTCTGAATGTCCATTCTCTGATCACTGTATAATATCAGCCAGTTTCCTTAAAGCTAAAATAAACTCTGAAATATCCAAAAAAATGGAACACTATTCATGAAAAATCTTTTGATAACATGAAAAACGCACTTTCAAGTGAAATTTCGACTTCTGTATATGTTACAATTGATCCTAACACATGATCAAAAACTTTCTTGAAATTCTTGAATCCTATCTAGATGAATATTGTTCAGAAAAGGAAATTGTTGTTACTAACCATTCTTGCAAAAATAAAAATGACAAGCCTTGGCTTTCCGATTTCTGCAAAGAATTAATAACAAAAAAATGGTTCTTTAAAATTTTTTCTAATGCTTGTACTCCTGAAAGTTATGCATTATATAAAAAAGCTGAAATTATTTTAAATATAGAAAATCATGAAGCTTACAATGAGTATATTAAACATGAATATGGAAAATTACTGAACCAAAAGAGTAATTGGAGAGTAGTAATGGGTGCAAAACTTTATCCTGCCAAAATGATTCTGATTGGTCGAGAGCTCGTGACGTCACATATCACGTGACAGACTGTGAATATTGGAAAAGATTACTTAATTAGTGAGTCATCAGTTTTTTGACATCTCACAAATGTATTTTTGACAACTGCTAATTGATTCATTTCAGATTCTTAATTGATTTTTGTGGTGATTCATTTACACTGTTTTGATATAATGACTAATTTCATTATTTGTTAATATACAGAGGTATATCACATGTTACACTCACTTGCATACATTACATCCCATTTGTTATTATGCATTGTTGGCTAATTTTACAACACTTTGTCCAATACATGCACATACACATCTAGTAATATTACAGACTAATTTTCCATGTTTTTCAATTACATGTAAAGACTAAAAAATGCAATGTCAAACCACTATGATGCTTATCATGTTTCCTTAATTTCAAAAAGATTACATGTACAATGCTTATCTCATTTTTCAGGAAAACTTACAAAAAAGTCTAGACTTTGTTTTCAAAACACATTATTTAATTTATGAAAACAACATTTTGTTTCTAAACAAACAAACTATTTTAACCCGTTTTTCAAATACATTGCTGTTTTTCTATTGTAAAATTCAATTTGTTTTTGGTAATATTCAAATACAGAAAAACGTGAAATATTTTTGTTACATGTGTAATACACATTAGAACCAACCTACATTTTCTGAAAGAGTAAAACATGGGTTATGTATAAAACCGAAATTCACTACCTAAGATTATGCATGCAATGTTATTTATTAATATAATTTATAGACACACACACATTTCAAATATACAATATAATTATACATGTTTGAAGATTGTTACATCTTATACCAACTTTTATACGGCTATATTTTCTTTACACTCCCTTTTGGTTTATATGAATTTTTTCAGGTTGTACACAATTGCTGACTGATTCATCTTTTATTGACTTTTCCACATTGTTCACTTTTTGTGCGTGTTTATAGACTGATACACATTCATTTACTTTTCCATGTTTTTTCACTCCTACTTGCTTTTTATAATGTTATATGGCTGCATACATTGTACACAGGTTTTCCGAATTTCACTGCTTTTCTGGACTTACACACCATTGTTCAATTTTATTTGGTTTATAGGCCTTGTTTACGTGATTGTATGCATCACATGGTGTTCCACTTTTCCATTGTTTTATATCACCAAATTTTCACATTCCATGATATGTACCACTCTTTTTCTAAACGTATAAACTTGAAAATTAGTTAAAACTTAAAGTATTAGTTAAAAAAATTATTATGTCAAAATAATTCTTATAAGTCAAATGTAGCAATGAAACAAAAACGAGTAACTAAAAACTATTATGTACAAATTTTTCCATTCACTCAGTTGCAGGTTAAACAAAAGCGATTAAAACAATTTGAGTTTTTAAATAATTTCATTGTACAGTTGACAGTTAAAAAATATTATCTCTAAATAATTCCATTCACTCACTCAATTACATATTATTAATTTAACAATACACATGAGTTTGATATATTAACAAAATACCTCCCATGAGATGTGTGTTGAAGGATTTTACACCCTCTCTATTTTGTATTTCCTTCATCTGGGTTCATACAATCACATATTTTTACTCCAAACCATGTCCAGTTGAAAAGCTATTAATACACTATCTGAGAGAAATGTGTCCACCCTTCTTCTTTCATGAGAGAATACATTTGATAGTTAAAAATCATTATAATTAAATAATTCCATTCACTCAATTGCAATAAATTAAAAAATTCAATTATACACAATACTTAATAAAACATTAATGCATTGAAACTAATTTAAAAGGAAAAAACGTGTACAAAGGAAATGTTTATAGACGCATAAAACTGTTAATACATAACATCACTCATCCCAAAAACATGTATGCCAGAAGAGGAAATACAAAAACACTGGAAGAGAAAATACCAAAATGTTTATAGACATATGCTGGGAAATGAATTATTACAAACACATACAATGTAAAAAGCTTAAAACCATCAATGTACTTAACCAAATAAAACACCAATGCAAAACATTGTTTAAAACAAAAAAAGGTGTAAAAATATTACAAAGTTGAATATATAGGATAAAATATTGAAAAAGTATATGTAGATTACCCATCTGATATATTCTTTTGTGGTTGAAGGTGTTGCCAAACTTGCTTGATTTGGTGGTAGAGCAACATCAAACTGGGGGTGCCTTCAATCTCTGATGTGTCAAGTCAATTTGCATTCAATTTTAAATCCCATGCAATCATGATTCTAGCATTTAAATGAAATTCAGTCGAATCCACCCACTCATGGTTTCTCAAACCTTTTGATGTGTTAAGTTAATTAGAGAAGAATTTCCAACAATCTATTACGCCTTGCAAAAAGTATAAATTCTCTACATGTAATAAACATTCTCCCTCTTCACTGTGTGACAGATGACTCAACAATTATCTATGAAAAGCCATTGCTTCTTGTTCCCACTCACTGAAATATTTGTAAAAAACACAGAGGGTTTGTGCACAAAGGTATGAAATATATCAAGAGTTTGGTTAGAAAACTAATAGACATATGATTAATAATTCTCTATCTCTCTCTAGTTTATCAAGCAATTATATGTCAAAATACCTTGTTATTTTGTGTGTAGATGTATTTGAAACCAAAACATATTGCTTCAATCTTTGACCTATCACCAATTTGTATCATTCTTTATTGTTATATAGTGATAAACAAGTCTTTTTAAAAGTGAAACCGTCTTAAATCAAGTCAAAACATGGTTTAAACTTTACCTACTTTGTTGAAAAACCATGTATGATGTGTAAACTTGAACAAAAAGGTGAAAACGTTTCACTGATTTCATAGCAGTCTGCTAAAATTAATAGTAGTGAATGCTTTTGTAAAACACATAGTTCATGTACTCTGATAAAATTGGTAATAAAACACCTGAGTGTAGGGATGGACAATAAAAGAATTAGTTTAATATATATCACTAGAAAGAAACATGAATTATTTGAAACAATGTGTTTCTCTTTTTTTAAAATATACAAGCTTATGCAAGCTTTTTACAATTCTCATTATAAAGAAGGCATACCAATGTTTAATGTTATTCCAACACACAACAATCACGTGTTTTCATTTTTCAAGCATTACATTGCAATGGTTGTATATTAATACACACCACTATCATGTATTACACTTGATAGTTAATTTTTCCATGAATTTTCCACACATTTTGATTGCTTACACACCCACGTGTAATTCATTTTCAGAAATCTAATATTATATGTAAAAGATTGCAGAATGTTTCAAAGTATGTCACCCTCTTGCAGGTCCATGTCTAATCGTTATTATTGCTAACTAGGTTTATTTTTATTTTGTTTTCTCATATACATGACATATGGTTCTAGTGATTTACTTTACATTGTTATACCTCACGTGATTTTATTCCTATTGAGCAGTCCTGTCTATATATTCATTGTAAATCACTGGATAAATTCATTATTTTTCCTTATTGTGAAATCATACCTCTAAAAACTTGGCATACAAGCACAATGTCTATTGAAACACTAATAAATGGATCTCTCCGCAATCTTATCAATGAGTTATTCACCAGTCCACCTCAAACATACAACCCTCTAAAGTATGAGTCAACCCAAACACCTATTAAAGAAATAATCACCACATGCAAATGAGAAGACACTGATCAGTTAATAATAAAAGTTCTATAACACATGACAACCACAATAACATTTTGCAGTGTTTAAACAATGTCAATTCACAGTGTACCTTTGCAAGCTTATGTTTGGCTAGTGATTTACCAAAGAATGTTTGGCTTACAATAACAGACGTGGTATAGATAAAAACAAAATTCAGATGTGTGTTAAAAGTTAAACTTGAGAATGGATTCTACTATTTTCTACCCAAATGCTATGGAGATGTAATTTGGGAGAATTACAAACACTTGATAGGCAAAAAACTTTTTTGAAAAGATGATTTAGTATTTATGCAAGGTGAAAGAAAGCATATCATATTACAGTTTTGTAAATCATTAACTTTTTGAAAAGAATAAATGCCATTTTCTAATTGTTTCTTCCATTATTTCTACATGTAACATCAAATACAGGAATTTTTTTAAAAAATAGAGAAATAAAATTTTCGATATATTTCATTTGCATAAATTACACACTTTTGGGAATTAATAGCATACACTCAAGTGTTAATGTATTTGAAAAATATCATTTTCCTTTATACAACTAATAAATAATCAGTGTTTTTAAGAAAAGTAGTAAAAAATAAATCACTCAATTTGTATTTCACCTTGTGGTAAAGAACTTACAATGAATTTCTTAAATTTACATTTGCTAGTAATATTAAATATACCACGAGTCTTTATTCAATGTATAAATATAATAGTCTTTTATAAAACTGGTAGAGTCCGCCATGTTCTGCAGGTACCAAAAGCTGTGATCAAGTAAATTTTCCACTGGTTGTGAGATTATTTGACTAAAAAATTCACAGTTCATAGCATCACATCCCCAAAACATTGTATTCTCATGTTGATAAATTTAGTAAATCAATAAATTGAAGCATTTGTTCACTTGTGAGATTGCGTTCTTTAAATGTGATATGATGGAAGTTCCACTCATATCAGTTAAAAGCCTTTGATATCTGTGGTGGAAGAGAGTTAAACACTGCCTTCAAGTGGTGTACAGTAAGAATGTAAAGTTTTCCATCAATTAAAATCAACAATTGTTTGATATAGTAAATATTATTGAATGCATTCCCTTGACTTTTCATGGCTTCAAACAATGAAAAATGGGTAAACTGCACAGTTAGAAAATTTACAAGTGAATGAATCTAACTTGCTTTACAATTAAATGCTTGATAAACATATCCAGAGTTGTAAATAAAATTTATTTTACAAAGAATATAAGGCTAATTGGTATATTAATATGCACTTAATTTGCTCATTCACATTTGGGCCTACAATGTCAAGTTATTACAAATATTTATTTGTTTTGCTTTTTTATTGTTATTAAGTTTTAAATTTAATAGAAATTCAGTTTTAATTGATAAAAAAGTTTATTTATTTCAATTATCATTTTTTACATTTTGACCCAAGTGATAAGTACTAATTGTTAACAATTGAAATAAAAATCAATGGCACATATATATTTATTCTAAATATTTTTTACACACTAAATCTAAATACAGTTTGTGCATTGCCACCTGGATATATTGGTGGTTTATCCTTGCCACGTCAAATTTTAAGTTGATAAACATCTTGTATTTTTCCCCTGTAGCTTTCTCTACATAACACTTAGGTAGGAAGAAGCAGTTGCCATTTTCCAGTATAATTTTTACCACAGGGCCATACTTTGTCTGAAGGCTATATGCATTGTGTATTTTTTACCACTCACTGATCAGAGATATATTTCATCTGACATTCTTCAGAAATTTCATTAAGGCTGTTGACTACTTCAGGTTGACCTTCTTTACCCACAGTGTTTACAGAATACACAGTCTTTGGTAATACTGGCTTTTAAACAAATTATTTGGGTTGCAAGAGTTCATCTTGTTTGCTCTGCATATCTTTGGTAGATTTTTGAGCATGAGATTTGCTAGCAGCTTTTGGAGTCATTGCCAAATTTAAAATTGAAAAAGTGTTCAAAGCACAGATTATTTATTACAAACTTTTAGCATATAAACCAATTAAAAATATCCTAATTCATTCATCCAATCATCAACTAGAGTTTACATAAGCATGTGGTAAAGATCTTAACAGTTAGCAGGCAAGTATAATTTCATTTTACAACTATGTTGCATGTTTAATTTACTTCAATATTAGAAATATGTGTATAATTTCAACAAAGCTTGATATCAGGTAGAAATGGAGGAAATTCCCATCATTTTAACTATAACATTTTTAATCAGTCTTTGTGGAGAGTTTATTTGTGAAAGTTGGTTTCTTGTTTACTATGGTAACCAATTTTTTATGTTTAGAAATGTGGAATTCTCCTTCTCCATGTAACTTATTCAACTAGCAAAATTTCAATGTCTTGTCCAGCAATTTATATATGTCTATGACTATATTTTTATATCAAACACTGCCTTCATGTAGAAGAGTGAAAATTGAAAAATCAATTATGCTTTTTCATTATTATTTTTTTACCCATATTATAGTAACTATATTCATGGTTGTAAGATTAAGAAAAATACATCTAGACACATTTATTCACAGGGTAATATACAATACTCTAACAAATGTCCATGATCAAGAAAAATATTAAATCTATTGTCTTTGATTTCTCCATCAAAAAGCATGAAAATTTTCTGAATTGCAATGTCTATCAGGAAACCATCCACATAGAGTCTAGTGATGTTATTTTTTAAAATTTGCTCTGCAGCAAATGTATGAGGGATATTCTCTCCACACAACTTGAAGTTTGAGGTATCTACATCTATATGTGGGATCAATCCAAAACATGTGTCACATGTACACTGTCCCTGTGAAGGTTGAAACTGAACATGCAACATTTTGTTGTTTGGGAGTAGTATATCTTCATAATTCACAAGCTTATCAATATTTTGCAAAACACACATCTTGTGTTTCATTGCTGAAAAATTCTGTAAAATGCTATTGAAGCTGCATTCAAGAAATACATTAGTTGTCATCTCCAAAACAAAAGTGTGAACATTTGTTTAAAATATCTATAAATTTTATACACAAAAGATTTGTGATAGGCTAATTTCACTCTTTAAAAATGTCTATATATGGTAATATTGAATATTAGTAATACCTGTTTTATTATATAACCAAAATAAAGTATTTTAGAACTCAAACTCTTTGTAAAATGTCTTACTTTTGATTAATACAAAATATTTATTGTATAAGTTGGTTCACGCATTTACAATTTTTTAACTAACAACTGTGTGAGAAACTATGAATTATGCACTGATTTTCATTTTGTTAGAGAGATACATTATTGCTTTGTATGCATTTTACAAAATTTCTTAGTGGTTTCTAGCTCTCAAATTTTTTCATGAAACATCTTGTTAATGATTAATACAAAATATTTAACATGAAGATTCATCTGCCTTTACATCTAGCTGTGTAGTTTATTATTTCATATCAGAGTACATGAACTATGTGTTTTACAATAGCATTCACTACTATTAATTTTAGCAGACTGCTATGGAATCAGTGAAACGTTTTCACCTTTTTGTTCAAGTTTACACATCATACGCAGTTTTTTCAACAAAGTAGGTAGAGTTTAAACCATGTTTCAACTCGATTTAAGATGGTTTCACTTTCAAAAAGACTTGTTTATCACTATATAACAATAAAGAATGATACAAATTGGTGATAGGTCAAAGATTGAAGGCAATACATTTTGGTTTCAAATACATCTACACACAAAATAACAAGGTATGTTGACGTATAATTGCTTGATAACCTATGCATATTATAATATTTCACATTTAATTGAGTATGTTTTTTAAAATTTCCATTTTAAACTAAATTATACACACCAATTTTTGCTACATTTAATATTTTGTTTAATTATATACAGTTTAAATTTTTCTATTTGTGTGTATATCACACATCTGTATTTTTTGCATGTGAGTAATAAAATATTTACAAAACATTTATTTGTTTAGAATGGTGAATGCATTACTGGGTTTACAAATTTAACAAATGGAGATGATATCTATGGAAAAAATTGTCAACTTTTTTTTTTTAAAAACAAACACAGAGTTTCAAATAATTCACGTTTCTTTCTACTGTTATATATTAAATTAATTCTTTTATTGTCCATCCCTAAACTCAGGTGTTTTATTACCACTTTAGTAAAGAGAGAGAGAGAAAGAGAGAGAATTATGAATCATACATCTATTAGTATTCTAACCAAACTCTTGATATATTTTGTACCTTTGTGCACAAACCCTCTGTGTTTTTTACATTGTATGTGTTTGTAATAATTCATTTCCCAGTGTATGTCTATAAACATTTTTTTATTTCCTCTTCCAGCCTTTTTGTATTTCCTCTTCCAGTGTACATGATTTTGGGATGAGTGATGTTAAGTATTAATGGTTTTATGTGTCTATAAACAATTCCTTTGTACATGTTTTTTTCCTTTTTAAATTAGTTTCAATGCATTAATATTTTATCAAGCATTGTGTATAATCGAATTTGTTTAATTTATTGCAATTGAGTGAATGGAATTATTTAATTATAATGATTTTTAACTATCAACTTTATTCTCTCATGAGAGAAGAAGGATGGACGCATTTCTCTCAGATAGTGTATTAATAGCTTTTCAACTGGACATGGTTTGGAGTGAAAACATGTGATTGTATAAAACCAGATGAAGGAAATACAAAATAGAGAGGGTGTAAAATCCTTCAACACACATCTTGTGGGACATATTTTGCTAATATATCAAACTCATGCATATTGTGCAATTAATAATATGTAATTGAGTGAGTGAATGGAATTATTTAGAGGTAATATTTTTTAACTATCAACTGTACAATGAAATTATTTAAAACTTAAATTGTTTTTAATTGTTTTTTTTAAACTTCAACTGACTGAATCAAAATATTTGTACATAATAGTTTTTAGTTAATCACTTTTGTTGATGAAATATTTTCACCTCCCAGTGTATAGTGAATTTTCACATTGATGGTTTATCTGGTTATATATGTTTTTGGTTTACAAATCTATTTACATTTAGTTTTTGTTTTTCCCATGCACACACTTTTTGATTAAAACTAAAATATGAATGTTATTTAAAACTTAAATTGTTTTTAATTGCTTTTGTTTAACCTGCAACTGACTGAATGGAAATATTTGTACATAATAGTTTTTAGTTACTTGCTTTTGTTTCATTGCTACAATTGACTTACTAGAATTATTTTGACATAATAATTTTTTTAACTAATAAAACTCAAATTGATGTTTTGCTATTGAATTTAATGCATCTCCTGCTAAACGCATTTAAAGTTTATATGTTTTGATCAAATGTGGTGCATATCATGGAATTGTGTGATACAAAACAATGGAAGAGTTGAACACTGTGTGACGCATACAATTATGTAAAGACAGCCTATAAAAAAACTCAAATTGATGTTTTGCTATTGAATTTAATGCATCTCCTGCTAAACACATTTAAAGTTTATATGTTTTGATCAAATGTGGTGCATATCATGGAATTGTGTGATACAAAACAATGGAAGAGTTGAACACTGTGTGACGCATACAATTATGTAAAGACAGCCTATAAATCAAATAAAATTGAACAATGGTGTGTAAGTTGAGAAAAGATGAATCAGTCAGCAAACATGTACAACACAAAAAATCAAATAAACCAAAAAGAAGTGTAAAGAAAAGATTATTGTGTAAAAACTAATATATAATAATTCTGTATATAGATTTTATTAATATCATAGCATGTAAAATTTTAGGAGGCGAATTTCTGGTTCTATACATAAACCATGTTTTACTCTTTCTGAAAATGTAGGTTGCTTTTATTATGAATTACACCTTTAAGTATAGCAAATATTTTTCTTGTTTTGTGAAAAATGAATTAAATGTATGGAATTTTTTTACAATGAAATATCAATATATTTGAAATAAGCATTGTATGTAGCAATGGTTAATCAATTGAATTGTGTAGTGTATAGCAAACATTTTTCCCTGATTTGTGAAAAATGAATTAATGCATTGAATTTTAAAACAAAATGTAGAGACTTTTTGTACATTTCCCTGAAAAACGAGATAAACATTGTACATGTAAGTTTTTCAACATTATGGAAAACATGATAAGCATCATAGTGGTTAGACATTGTGTTGTGTAGTCTTTACATGTAATTGAAAAACATGGAAAATTAGTCTGTAATATTAACAGATGTGTATGTGCATGTATCTGACAAAGTGTTGTAAAATTAGCCAACAATGCATAATCACAAATGTGATGTAATGTATGCAAACAAGTGTAACATGTGATATAGCCATGTATATTAACAAATAATGAAATTAGTCATTATATCAAAACAATGTAAACTAAATTGGCCCTGACATATAAATGAATCACCACAAAAATCAATTAAAAAACTGACACAAATCAATTAGCATTTGTCAAAAAAAACTGATGAGTCACTAATTATATCATCTTCTCCAATATTCACAGTCTGTCATGTGATATGTGACGTCATGAGCTCTCGACCAATCAGAATCAAACTTAGTGATCACTTGTCTCAGCCTCTTTTACTATTCTCATTTCATTATCAAATGTTGATTTTTGGGGGTGAATCACCTCATGTTAAGAAACTTAGGATTCTTTGCCCTAACTCATGCATCAAACAGGCTCCAAGTGCAGCTAGCCATAACTTGAAACTACGTCAGTTGCTATATTTCTAACCTCAATGTCAAATCCAAGTAGCTGGAATTTGTAAGAAACTAAGAAATTTGTTTCATAGGAACTGATTTTTTGAGTTTCTTGTATTTTGACTTAAATTTAGCTGTGCACCAGAAAAATTTCTAAAAATTTCAAAAGATATTAAAAAAGTTGAAACACTGAAATTAGCTCAGGTAGATCATGCCAATGAGAAGTCAGTGTCTTTTATTTTCATAACCAGAAGCAGCAAATAGTTGTTTGTGAGGTGACTATATTTGATAGCTTTCTTGAAACCTATCCAGAAGACTGGAATGAAATTAAAAACTTTAAACCACTGAAGCAGTTATAGACTCACTAACAGCTGCTAAAATATTGTGTGTTTGACACAGAATATATAGCAATTGCATTGCTCAATATTGAAGAATAAATCACAGTGTGCTTTAAGATGTCTAGAGAAATCTACAAACATAAAAACAGTTATTCTGTTTTTGTGACTATAGTATTGATAAATTAATTCCTATGTCATGTATTGAGGCTTATTAAGCCAGCTTTCACAGCATTGTGCCACCAGTAAGAAACAGTGGCCTTGTGAAGTGGGGCCAAGGGGTCACAGCCCCCTAAATTTTGAATGTCCCCCTATGTGTCCCCCATAACTTCACTTTGAAGAATCATATTTATTATGTTTTGAATTAACTCTTGTAACCTAATCTTAACTAAAGTCTAGTTACTGAATGTTTTAGATTTGCTGCAATTAAATGTGAAATTTTATTTTAATACAGTAATATGACTTGTATTAAAATAACTATGAATATTGTGGCTGTATTGTGATTTTCTTGTCCACCTTTCAGTATTTAACAATGAAAGAATCACAGGAAATTAATGATTATGGTTTGAGATGATTGCCTAAAATAATTACATTAATAGCTATTACTTATCACCCAACATCATAATTACTACAATTTGGTCTTAACATTTCACTCCATTACATGCATATAAAAATTTGGAGTAGGTATAATTTTAGAGTATTTTAGCTGCTGAAGCAGTTAGTAACAGTAAACCAGGCAAGCTCTCTACTGTGTCACGTGCACAACATGCAGCCTGGTTCAGTGCTGACTACTTAAATAACATTTAAATTGTTTAAATTTAATTAAACTATGAAATTTTAATTAAACAATAGTTTAAACTAATTTGAATAAACAAATTGCATTCAAACTGTGACTTATGCAAAAGTAGGTATATTCAAATAAATTAATCTATCATCTGTTTTGGTTCCACCACAATACATTTCCTTCAGATAGTATTCACTCAAATCCTGTAGGCACTGACTTATATGAGTTAGTTGGGAAGGGTAAAATTTTGAACAAGTATTGGCAGAAGTTGAGTAATTTCAGCTATAAAATTTCGTCTAGATAATTTTCAGTTGAGGCCAGTTCTCTATACAATACTGCACACCAGCATTTGTATCCACATGATGTATCTACAACACCTGAACATCTAAGAGATTGGTTTGAATTGCTACAGTAGGAGCATCTTCTATATCTTTTGCAACATATGCCTAGACAATAATATTTGATTTATCAGATTTACATAATTTACAATAAGATTTTGCTTTCTTCTCAAATTGTTAAATATATAAAAATTGATTAAAAGCAATTTGTTAAGTGTCAATAGGCCATTTATTGCTTGTTTACTATATTTTAGATGCCTTCAACCCACCTTTTAAATAAAGCCTGTTAAATAAATAAAATTTAAATGTGCATTTTAAAAATTTAGAAACTTTGAAGATATTTAGAAATGATTTAAAATTGTTTAACAAACGTTTAGTAAATGCTTTACAATACTAGATGGCATTCAGCAATGGATTAGAATTGTATTATTAATGTTTAGAAAACTTGTAATGTGTATATTAAAATGTCTTATAATGTTTATATCAATATAAGACTACTTCAAAATGTTTTATTATTTATTATGTACTGATCAAAATTTCAAAAATATATAATATATAATTTATGACAAGAAATGTTTTTGACAGAGTTAAAATTAATCTTTTGATGAATTTTTTATTTTTTAGGCAAACTGACATATTTGCTTGTTAATATAGTTATGATATGTTCATTGTAACAATGTTTTTAATTATGTAACATTAGATTAAGAAAAATAATTCATGGAGGTAAAATCCAACACTTGGGTATAACATTTTATATTTTTTATAAATGTATATTTCAACATTTACTAATATTAATCAAAGATATAGTATGCAAGAGGTGAAAAAACAACAATTTCTTTAGCAATTGTGTATAAATTGTACTAAACAAAAAAGCACACATTAAACAATGACTTCATGTGATGAAGTTCTTAAGACATGTTTGCTTCAACAATGTTTAATCATACAACAAGGAAAATAATTGATAGATGTGAAACTTGTTTTTCTGGTAATATCCAAATACAAAGTGGAGAAATGTTTTGCTAAACTTAAACACTATAGTTGCATGAAATAGATGCACATTTTCAAAAATAAGAAACAAAATATGTGCTAAACCTAATAACAAGCATATGAAATATACCCAAGATAAATCAATAAAAAATCTAAATGTCTGATATACATGACAAAAGCAAGTTTGTTTTCACCAATATCTAAATACAAAATGGAAAAATATTTGCTATGCTTAAGCATTACACACATATGAAGCCAAACAGGTGCTAATTGATGAGTCATAAACCCATATTTAATTCATGAATAATAAGAGGGATATGTGGTTACAGATTCCAGTTATTTGCATATCATATAATTAATCTATGAATAATTTTAGAATTTACAGGTGTAAATGTTGGAGAATTTGTTATATAAGTTAGGAGTCTTAATAAATAATTGTACTGAAATTATATCTTTGTTTATAAAAGATTGTATTGAATCCAATCAGATCTATGACATATCATAATATTTGGAGAAATATTTAGGCATGTATATGCATAGTTTACATAATTGTATAGTAGATGTCTTAACAATTAGCTTATCTGCAAAAATTTCTTATGTATTGTTAAGAAATTAGTTGCTCTGTATGCAAATTGATTGCTATTTTAAAACTGTAGAGGTGTATTTGCCTCAAAAAAACACAAGTACCATTAAAATACATAATTTTATATAAAATTTAGCATTTAATTTTATTTGGAAGGTGTAAATATATATTGCTTATCAAATTTTATTCCATGCTTGTATTTACTTTAAAACAATGGCAGATGTAATATCATTTTAGAATAACCATGGTAAATTTACTTCAATCTTAGTAATATACATATAATTTCAACAAAGCTTATTAGCAGAGAGAAATGGTGAAAATTCCATAGTTTTGACTAGAACAATGTGTTTTTAATGCAATAATCAATCTTTGTGGAGAGTTTAATTGTGGAGGTTGTCTTCTTATTTGCTGTGGTAAGTTGTTTTTATGCCTTGAAATGTGAAATTCTCTTTGTATGTTGGAGATTTCAATGTTTTATAATACATAGCTGAGCTTTCTATTGTATCAGTTATTCATCATTAATCATGAAAATGAGATATATGCTATTATTAAACACAGAACATCCTGAATGGTTAAATCAATTACAAGTGTGGATAAGATATATTCAAACCATTACATAAAGAGATTGTTATATCTAGTAGCTTGGTAATAATTTGCTAATACAGTAAAATATGTTAGAATGTCCATTTTTCATTGCAAAAATGAGAGTTCATGGCAAATTTTAGAAATGTAATTATATATTTAATGAATAAATATTGAAAAACCACTATCATCACAAGCCATTGTTGTGAAAAAATGAACTCTGCATGAATATTATGAATAAATTTGAGCAAAATGATGATAATCAAAAAGGAATTTATCTGGTTGGTTTATTAACATAGGCTTAAAACAACTGAATTTAAGAAACAATATAAAAAATATTCTTGTGAACAATGCATGTGGAGATTTGTTAACTTTTTTACAATGCATGATGCAAAAATTACCAAGTTAACAAAAACACTGTTCAATTTTTACAGAGATTATGTGGTAGTTTATGCAAAAGCATAAATCATGTTATATTTTAATAAATGATTATCATACTAATGTTGCATAATTATTTCTAATATCAGGTCAAATAGAGTGTATCACTCACTGACATAGCTCATTTTTTATACAATTAAATGCATTTTGCACAAAAATGACATGCTTTAGTTTCCATGGAGATTATAATCACAAAAAATATGCCTTAAAAGAAAATAAAACATTAAGTTAATTTACAACAAAGAAATTCAAGAAAAAATATTCAGTTAATAAATAATGAAATTATATTTTATTTTCAAAAATAGGTGAATCATTTGTTTACAACATGCAATAGTTCTTTGTTTTAGTCATAGCCATGCATTGATTATTTGTTTTTAATTTTGGAATGGACAGTTTCATTTCAGAGTGCTTTTATTATATGGGTACTTTTGATTGTTGTATTTTTACCAAATATGTATTTAAATTTGGCTTTTATTCAACCCTCTGATTTTTTTAGCAATGCTTGAACAAATTTATTTGTAAGCACTTACCAAGTTTCCTATTTTCAATGAATAATTGAGGTTATAATGTCTTTAAGCATTCCTGTTTCTTGTTGCATTGGGCAACATGGTATTAAATCATACTTGTCTAAACCAATTAATGTTAATTTGCTATGTGAATTCATGTAATATCTTGGAGCTATACTCAACAATCTAGTTGAAATGCAGATGGAAATATCTTAACTGAATTGTTAGCCTTGGCAAGTTGATACTTTGCATTGATTTCAATCTTAAAATATGTCTACATGTAAAGCTGAAAGGTATGATTTAGATCTCTGAATACATCTACACATAGAAACACTGGTGTGCCTTTGATCCCTTGAATTTAATGTTTTTGCTTTCATTGTTTGTAATAATTTGAATATTGATTAAATTTTCAAGTCATGATAGCTCATACTGTGGTTAAGCTGTTTTATTGGTGTTGTTGTTTTCACTATATTAACAAATAAATTATTATTTCACAATTTTAAAAAATTTTAAATGTGTTGATTTCTGTTTATTGGGAAATATTATTATTTGTACTTGTCTTAAAAATTTCTTGGTGATTCTATCTCACAAAATTCTTTGTAAACACTTTGTTATTAATACAAAATATGTATCATGCAGATTTGTGCTCCTTGTTTTGTACACATATAGTTGATTATTTCTTATCAGTGCACAAGAACTCTATGTTTTTACAATTGTGCTCACTACTGCTAATTTTAGTAAGCTGCTATGGAATTGTTGAGGTGGTTTCTTGTTAATTGCTGAGTAATCCCATCACAGTGTTTTGGCATAAGGAATTAAATAATAGTTGACACCAAGTGATGCTTTCCATAGCATGAAAGAATGATGAAAATTGGTGACTGGTCAAAGATTAAAGGCAATGCATTTTGGTTTCAAATGCATTTACATGCAAAATAACAAGGTATGTTGATACTTTTCTTTTCATTGCCCAGGTATATTATAGTATTTCATGTTTTTCACATTTGCTTTGAAAACAAATTTATGTGTATTGATCTTGTTTTAATCACATGTCTTTAAATTTTCTATTTTCTAACTAATTTTATTAACTAGCAACCAATTGAAACTATAAATTATGAACAATGATTTTTGCATTGTTGTCTATTGGATGATATTAACTAAATATTGTAGAGTTGCTCGGGGAAATTTAGTGCTATTTATATCTTTTTATTTCGATCTAAATCAATTGTATTTTGACGTCACTATGACGTTCCTTTTTCGAGATTAGTTTTGTTGCTATCAGTTTTGTGTCCCCTCGTCGGTGCTTTGTTTTGCTCAAATTTAATTTACCAGGGAAAATTATTGCAGACATGTTAAACCACGTTGAATATCGATTAGTGTAAACAAAGGCAGGTAAAAATGAATCTTTTTGTATAAAAACTGAGAGCACTGTAGCGAATGTTCAATAGACTTTGTCTACTCTTAACTATTGCTCTTACCGTTGTATCTTTTATTTACTTATTATTTTAAATGATAATTATTGCTTAAGATCGGCGACAATTCGGGAGTGCTTTCACTAGCACGGGGCGACAAGTTGCTCCTGGGGATCTTTCGATC
>CABFPE010000137.1:1337005-1355524 GCA_900660155.1 Hofstenia miamia | reverse complement strand
ACTTAATGAAATCAAAAGGATCAAGATCCAGTTTGCGAGTCAGTAGTCGATTGAACAGAAGGAGATCACAGGCATGGAAGTAGAGTGACAGCGGGAGAGTGGAGAATTTCAGCAGAGCGTCTTTATAGGCCAAAGAGGAAATCCATTTGAAAGCGCGTTTCTGGAAACGTTCCATGGAGTGGAACAAAGCACGAGAAGGCCACCAACAAGGAGACGCGTAGAGTAGAATGGCGCGAGGAATGGACTTGAACAAAGAGAGTTTCACAGCGGACGAGGTATTAAAAGGAACATTACGGAAAAGGGCAAATAGCGAGGAATTAGCTTTGCGGAGACGCAAAGACACATGTCCAGTCCAATTTAAGTTTGCAGCAAGTTGAACTCCAAGATGAGTGTGATGAGGCACAAAGTTCACAGGTTGAGGCAAATTAGAAGGGGAGCCACAGAAAAGGAAATACCACATGTCTTGGTAGTGCTAAAATCAAAATGGTTGACAGAGGACCAAGTAGACAAGTGCTCAAGATCAGAAAAAATGTTAGAAGCAAAAGACCAACCAAAATCAACGTGTAAATTCTGAATTCATTCTGTAAATCACTGAACTCATTTTGTAACTGGCTAAAAAAGGTGTAGTTAACCATAAACGAGAAATTTCAATAGATGTTTGCCGTTTGTGCCATGGGAAGTTTAACGAATGTTTGATAATGTATCACTGCAACATGTTTGCGAACCAATTAAAATTAATTGTTTGTTTGATAGTGTATTACCCGCTTAAATAATATATCACTTAATGAGCGTCCTTGTGGTAAAACGACTACTAATTCTATTGGAAATAAATATTTATTTACTGTAATGGATAAAAATCATTTTTACTAAGAATATTGTATCTGCATTTAGTGAATTGTATACATATTGCATGGTATATAAAAGTAAATCAGCAGTACTTACCTTTTCTCTGTATTCAAATGGAAATTTATCAATTTTATGGCCATTTTTTATTGTAGAATATGCGTCATAGCAATTGTCTTGAAGTTTTTTAGCTTTTCATTGAATATTTCAATATTATTAGTCTTTGCTTTCTTCCATTCATTAGGATATTAAATATTTATTAAATAGACACGAGTAAACGAATATTTGAACTTGCTTATTAGATATTATGGGAGTAGCTTCAGTTATTTAACTATTATTTAGTTCTTCGTGCTTACAATTGTCTTCATTAAATCTACTTAAAAAAATATTTAGCCGATTCGCTTCATTTTCTGATATATGTAGATTGCATTTCTTTCTCCTCAATCCTATATTCATGCCATTATGTAATTCCTCTTTGCCCATTGATTGCATTCTTGAATTTCGAATTTTATGAAAAATAAGGTTTATCTTTCCTAGTATGATGTTACGCAATCCTTTTCTCTATGTAGTTCATCAAGTACTTTGTCACATATTTTCTTCGTTCTGTAGATGGTTAGCACAGTTTTTCTAAGGGTCCTGATCATTTACATCATCTTCATTTAGTATCTCACCACACTCAGTTGCGGATAATGTTTCTTTGATGAGTTCTACATCATAATAATGCGGGGAATAATTGTGTACGTATTTATTCCTAAATTTAGTCCTGTCGTCATATTTATGTTTGCTACTAAACATGGATGATACATAATTTTATTTTTCGCAATAGGAGATTTATCTGATATATGATAAAAATTGGTATTACTAAGATATATACTATCCAATTGTTACATATTTCATAAAACGTTAATTGATTTACAAGGATGCTCAAACCAAAACAATTTAAGCAATTCAAACTTGTTTGATGTAAGCACGGTTGTACTTCTTTACACAATCTTGAACTGTTTTCTGCAAAATTTTTTCACATTTAACTTTTGACCGATTAGGTGGTAAATATATATTAATAATGATTGCCGCATCACGAGGTAAAAATTTTGGTCTACAGACGATCGCAAAATTTCGACTTTTCAGAGATTTTCATAAGTGTTTTTGGTTCATGTATTACCTAATAACTTTTGGTAATATTTGTTATTAGTCCAACACCTCCATTTGTTGCAATTTTCACGGTTTCTGTCACTTCTGAGTAGGTAATAGTTGTAAATAGCAATAACAACTTGGACTGTGAACAGAATTTTCTTTCTTGAATATATATTATCGAGAAACCATTACGATTTATTCATTTGTATTGGTTTGCTTTAGCCTGCCTAGTGAAGTATTTTATTATTAGTATTATTACAAGTACGGATATTTTAAGCAAGTAAATTGCTGGCGAAACATTATTATTTTTTTATTAGTTGATGCTTTTGTTGTGTTATATATATATATATATATATATATATATATATATATATAGTTTAGTTTTCTATATTTTTAATTTTCTTATTCGTAGCTTAGTTTATTTTAACTTGTATTTCTTGTGTGTATATATGTTTCATTCTTGTAAATATGTATACATTGTATATAATAATAATAATAATAATAATAATAATAATCAATGACTTTATTTAGCCGCTGAAGGCTAAGGATGAAATAGGAGCAAATGGAAGAGTAGGCGAAGTCGGAGAAGGGCTCAGCAAAAAGGAAAGCCATCAAAGATTTCTTGAAGCTCGGTGGCGGGGAAAAGAAATCAATCGCTGTTGGAGGGTTGCGAGCCACAGAAAAGGAAATACCACATGTCTTGGTAGTGCTAAAATCGAGATGGTTGACAGAGGACCAAGTAGACAAGTGCTTGAGATCAGAAAAGATATTCGAAGCAAAAGACCAACCAAAATCAAAAATCGCAGTGTCATCGACATACAACAGGCAAGACGAGTTGAGAACAGAATGAGGGAGGTCGTTAATGGCAACGAGGAAGAAAAGAACAGCAAACACTGAGCCTTGAGGGGCACCACTAGTAACGGGGACAGGAGAAGAGATAGACGAGTTGATTTTGACACACTGGTGGCGATTAGTCAGGTAGGACTGGAACAGTTCGATGAAATCCACATCAAAACCAAATAAACGTAACTTGTCAAGCAGAATGGAATGAGGGAGACGATCAAACGCTTTTGAGATGTCAAGAAAGATAATACAACCAGGATCATTACTATCAGAGTGAAAGTAGCAGTTTTCGATCAGAGGAGCAGGTTAGTAATCGTAGAGCGACCAGGAAGGTTGCCATGCTGAGAGGAAGAGATGAGGTGACGAATTTTTGGGAATACATAACGAAAAACAAGGCGTTCAAAGATGCTAGACAGTCGAGATAGAATAGCTATTGGGCGGTAGGACGTGACCTGCGAGGAGGGAAGCTGATTAGATTTTAACAGCGGAGAAATCCAAGATGTCTTCCAACAGGCGGGATAGCGCTTAGTGGAGCAAATGAAGGAGTAAAGATGCTTTAAATGGATAGAAAGCGTGGAGGAGGTTTCATGAATTACAAAGGAAGGAACACCGTCAGGATAACAAGGACCAGACAACTTGCAAGATTTAAGCATGAGAGAGATATCATGGGCGCTGAAGACCATATCACAAAGTCGGATTAGCGACCAAATTATGGACAATTTGGTCTGAATTTTATATTTTAAGGAATAAAAATGTTCTAAAAGAATAGAATAAAACTGTTACACAAATGTACAATACAAACTCTCGTTTTAAACATCTAGAATAACATGCTACATGTTACAAACTCTCGTTACTATGCCACTTTCACTCGGTTCCTGGAGGTGGGGGCATAGTAGCGAGATTTAACTGTATATATAATAGCAGTGCGATGTGTAACTCGTTACTAAGAAACTGTAAAATATGAAAGATACCAAAATAGAGCATTGCATTGTAAATGCCCATCTCTTAGGATCGTGGTATGCCTTGTTGAGTAATGAATTCCACGAAACTACAGGTTCTTCAATAATGTTTGGAAAATTTGCAAGCTTTAAAGAAGATCTTATATGGTTGATAATGCTTGATTTTCCAACACCAATATTTCCTTCAATTGACAGTACCTTCCCAACCAATGTCATAAAGTATAAGCCTAAAATTAAAACAAATTTCAACGGTTATATGTACACATTACAAACTATAGTACACATATGCAACACACATGTTAAAAGCGTTATTTACAACCTACCATGTGATTTGAATACCTAAAAATTGAATGAATACACTTCGAAGAAATATCTCGGGGGCAGCCAAAAATTGAAATATGGTCTAGCGCACAGTATTTATCATGATTTAGGATGAAAATAAATTATCACATCTATCACTGGAAATTATAATATGTATACATTTCTTTTAGTTTATAAAATGCAACCAAAAACCAACATTTTAAACATTGCAACCAATCAGTAATTGCGAAATGAATTTTCGAAATATCCATAGTACTATCACTAACAAAATATATTAGCATTGACTAAATATTAAACAAAAATGTTATAATTACTATAATTTTATAATAAATTTAAAAAATTCAACAAGCAATCGTTGAAAACATGTTTACTGATTTGTAGATTTAATGAATGCAATAACACCATAATACTGAAATACTAAACAATTTTAAATAAATTTCTTAAATTTGGTTTCCATCAAATGCCAAAGAAGTCTATACAAATAAAATATTTTTTACAAAACAAAATACGTAAATATGTTATTGACAAAAGAGTTATTACAAATGATCTCAATTGTCTTTTTTACTATTGCGGCCAGGTGAAGCACGAGGGGATTTACGAGAAGAAACAGGCTTTCGAGGAGAATTCTGAGCTCGGGCATGGCTTGGTAACCATTCATTGGTAATACCATTTTGGGACACAGTCCCAAGTTCTACAGTTGTTTTACGACCGGACTTTTTATTTCGGTACAAAAATGAATATGCAACTAAAATCAGCATAATTGCTATAGCAACAAAGAAGACATACATGAAAAAGGTTTCTCCATCGAAACCTTCATCAACTTCGTAAAAATTAACAGTTTTATTAAATACAGAATCCTGAAATAGTTCAGCTTCATCAGAATCGGAGGTCTTGTAATTAACGTTTACAGTCAAACCAAACGGTCTACCGCTATAGTGTGTTGAGGAGTGGAATGCATAAAAAATTGTTGCTTGACGGCCTGCTTTAACTATAACATCCGGATATGTTTTGTCTGTAAAATTTTGAAGATAATATGAAAAATCTGCTGGATAGCGAAGAGAGGCTTCGACATTAATTAAATGAAAATCTCGTTCGGCAATGCTATGTAAATGAATAAGACTTTTAATATACTTTCCAGCAGGAAGTTCATCTCCACCGTATTCCAAAAAAAATATTGAACATTTTAAATCTTCAGCAGGACCAATTTGTTTTTCAGTTGTTGTCATATCGGTCTTTGCATTTTCATCTTCAGGAGGAGGAGTTCCAGGTTCTGGTTTAGCAGCAATTTCAGGTTCATCCTCAGTTTCTACGCTTGCACCTTCATCCATTAGTTCATCCTCATGGGCAAAGCAGATAGGCTTCACAGGTGATAGAAGTGCTCCAAATGTAAGAAAAATAAATAGAATCAATAAGGTTGCCTTTAACACCATTTCCTAAATAAATAATTAAAACATTAGATAATCACTGTTTATAGATAATTGTAGTACATTTACACATTTCTAATGTGGAAATATAATATTGCATAAACGGCAATAAAATTGAAAAAGCTTAAAGAAATAAATCAAATATAATGTAATTAGATTCAAATCTGATCAAACATTTGGTGTGCCCTACATGAAACCATAAAATTTGAAATGTGCTAGTCGAGGAAAGAGACTAAATAAAGCACATAAAATATGCAGCACATTCATATGCTAATGAATTAGTCGGTATTAAATTTGAAGAATCGATGTTTTACATATTGAAATTTTGGTATAGCAAGTATTTCTCTTCACATTGCAAACACGAAAATATCCTAAATTTTTAGACAAACTTTAAAATATAGAATCTGCAACCTTAACAATACCTTACATTTCGAAAATCAAGACAGAAAATGGATAACAAAAAGTATCAAAAAGCACTTGGTAAAATTAACCAAATTTGTTAGTACCATACTAAGTTCGACTCTACACAAAAAACAGAAAATCATTGAAAACATGAAAAACTCAATAAAAATAAAAAACAATCTTTGTGCATCAATGTGAATTCACATGATTCAAATACGACAAACATTTACAGCGGAATCATACAAAATTTAACTTAAAGTATTCAAAATTTTAAAAAGAGTAAGCAAAATAAAACATTAAAAAGATACATACAATTTCAAAATATCCTAACCTTAATTCAATATTGAATGACAACGTATCACTATAAACGGTAAAAAGTAAAAACGCCAAAATATATTGTAAGTAAGAGACACTTAATAATAAATTAGTATCAACTAAAAACATAAATATTCCAAATCTAATCATATAATACAATAAGTAATTCAATGAACCAATTTTAGAGAATTTTCAAATAAATGGTAATATTAATGTTGTTGAATGATTTTTCTTTAGCAAATGCATGAAGCAAATAATAACTAATTCAAACATTTCTTGCAGCACTTATGTTGGTACAACCAAATGATTTTTCCAATGAATTGATTTTAGCAAAATCTAATGCAAAAGTTTGAAAATGAGTTATGTTTTCACATTAACTAGATATGTCATTTTCAAGAATTTATCTAAGTACAACAACAGCTCTGTTTTCATTTGACCATTAGGTGCAGTATGTTAACTGCCAATTAGGCACACCATCAAATGTTGCTACTGGAGAAACCACTTAAGAATATTTACAAGATAAGTACACTAATGCTAAGTCTGCACAGCATAATTTCAACCTTGGTTTCAATAAGAAAATACTTGTATACTTGTATTCCATATAATAATATATTCCATTATCAGAAAAAAATCAATTCAGTTTTGTAGTGAAAGAATAGAAAAAGTCTAAACTAAAACTGTGACTAATTTAGCCACAATCATTGAATATTCATTCTAAATTTTATCAAATAATTTTTATAGTTTGTAAAGTAGGAAATATTTGTTGAAATATTTGAAAACTTTGTAAGTGGCCTTAATTTAATATTAATATCAATGTGATAATGCATTAATTGATTTAAATGAATAAAACAAAATTTATTAGGCAAAGCTATAACAAAAAAACATATGCATACACACAGGGATTTGAGTACTTGGAATTGTAAAAACATGAACTTGAATAAAAAAAACTTGATCAGAAAAACTCAGAAGACAAATCATCAAAACTCAATCTTGAATCCAATCAAAACTTAAAAAAACAAAAAAAATATTTTAAATTTCAATTTCTTTATTCATTGCAATTATTTTCTAGCTTATGTAACCCATTGTAAAATAAATATTATTCACCCTTGAAAACTCATAATTAGAATAAACTTGGTCAAACTTGGAATTTTCTTTAACAAAATACTGTAGAATCACAGAGAATACAGTTCAAACTATTTCTCCTATTTACAAACATTTTGTTCTTTATATACACTGCTATTTATAATATATACAAATATTACAACAACCAATCACCAACTAGAAAAGCGAGAGGTCTGGCTGATAAATAATAACAATTACTGGCTGATGCTACACACCACCCCAGGCCAGACTCCATGACTTTTCATTGTGTGCTCAATGGAAAAGATTATGGCCCAAAAGGAACCATTCAACAGCTCTTCACTCAAACTTGCAAAAACTAAGGTGTAGACTCAGCTGACTCCTATCAATTGGGTTCATCTTGCAGAGACATTGGAATGTTCTGCATCACATCAGGGTCCTGTCACAGTCACCACACATAGCTGCTGGAGATCTTTTAGATTTTCCAGCCCAAATTATGGACAATTTAGGTTACATATATGGTTATGCCTAGGGTATTAATAAATCTTTTATTCAATGTTCAACATGTACATGCACCTATAATTTACAACATTGTGGTGATACTATACTGTTTGTTAGCACAAATGCCTGGCAACTACAAGCTATTATTTAGTGAGCTGAGAGATATCAATGAAAATGAGATGTTTATTTGTGGATGAGATAGAAATTAATTAAAAAATGAGACAAATAGGGTAGCACCATTCACTCAAGTTAAGCACTTTATTCTTTTGCAACATAATCAACATAAAATCATGTGTGGTCAAGATAAGAGAAGAAGTGGAAAGAAATGAGACTTCAGTAAAATAATCATTAAATGTAAACACATGATTATTATTAATTATATTATTTGTAAAATCATAAAAGCAGTATCTTTACATTAATTTACTTGGCAGTACTTTTGGCAAATGGAAAAAGACTGAAATGCAAATGCTAATTAATGCTGATGTGTATAAAACGGCAGACAAAGAAATTAGAGGGAAAATTAGTAAATACACAACAACATCAATTAGACAGGTACTAGCCAAGTGTTTGATTGTTTATTATTACTAAGTATAAAAAGAGTGCAGTTGATTTATTTGATGATGAATGAAATTTACTGGATTTACTTCTTTGTCTTTGTCAGGTTATTTTATTAAATTAAATGGAAAGCTAAACTGTAGAAGTACTAGAGTAATCCTGATGGTGGTCTCCAACTGCAGTTAAAGGAAGTGAAGCTGGAAGAACTAGCAAAGACCAACTATCCTCTAATGCATTGCTTTAGGTTAGGTTGATACCCATTGCACCATCTATCACTCTCAATCTAAATGAACAGTAGTTATCTGAGGCATTAAGTGTAGCTAATGCTATATTAATTAAGTTAACTATCACACACACAGAGAGAGAGAGAGAGAGAGAGACTGTCATACATTGAATAGTAAATAAACTGGAATTATGTTGAGCAAAAGCCTAATTTAAGTTAAATTTGATGTTGGCAAGATTCTACATGGTGACCATGACAGGCGCCTGACATGTGAAAGAGGAAAAAGATGTAAATTTAAAGAAAATCCTAAAAGCAAAAAATAATGGAAAAATCCAATACAATAATTAGTGTAAAGAAAGTTGTTTCAGTCTACAAAAGAATAGAAAACTGGAAGAAGAGGGAACAAAGATAATTACTCCACCTTACTTAAGTACATGAAGAAGCAGGAATAAACCAATAAAGGATTACTCTCAAAGATAAATGTAATAATGGTAAATTCAAGAAAGAAAATGAGTAAAACAAAACTTCAAACCCCCAGTCAAGAAAAACCCCAGAAACACAAGGAGCAATAACATCCCCCAAGAGTGAACCATCTCCAATTGAATTAGTATTACAGCCAGTGCAACCAGATACTGAACTTACAATAGTGCAATTAATAGAAATAATTGAAAATAATAAAATGGAAAGACAAGAGTTAACAAGACATATAGAACAGTTAACACAAAGGATAGTTGAAATAGAAGAAATGAATAATCAAAAAGAAAAATGCATCAATGACATTATACAAGACACAAGTGTAAGGCTAACTGAACAATGGAATCTGTTTCAAAAACAAATAGCAAAGTTAATTGAAGCAAACAAAGAAATGAAACTTCAAAATGAAAGGTTGCAAAGACTAATGAATGAGTTACATGAAGAAAACACGAACCTTAAAGAGGATAATATGAATAAACAATTAGAAATCAATAGTCTAAAAGATGAAATATTATTGATGATTCTAAGAAATGAAGAAAAAAGAGCTGAAACAGTAAAACCATAGAAGAGATGATCATCAAAAAGCCCATTAGGGATACACAAATGGATAGTTATAAGCAAAGTCAGACTGAGGAAGAATTTATCAATAAACTAGTAGCAAATATAACAAAACAAGTACAGGCTAACTGTATGAAACCGATAAAAAAAAACCTATATTTGAGGATACAATACTGGCAGAGGATGAGGATAACAATACATCCATATGCAAAGCAATATTACCCAAGTTTACAGGATGAAT
The DNA here is from genome assembly GCA_900660155.1 of Hofstenia miamia. Classification (NCBI taxonomy): domain Eukaryota; kingdom Metazoa; phylum Xenacoelomorpha; order Acoela; family Hofsteniidae; genus Hofstenia; species Hofstenia miamia. Next base: position 1,345,651 of record CABFPE010000137.1, on the reverse strand, counting down.
TGATAACTACTCACCAACATTCAATGACTGGCTACAAATTTTCGAAATGAGAATGAGAAAGAGAAAAATAACCCAACAAAGACCAGCTGCAAGATTTCCACTGTATTTAAGCAGAGCAGCATATCAACATTATTTGGTGTTAGATAACCAAACAAAGACAAATTATAAGAAATTAATAGGAGAATATCAACAATACTATAGTGATGAAAGCTTCAAAAGTCAATATTGAATGTTACTAAATGGAACAAAAATGAATAATAGAGATGACTTAAGGAACTATATGTCACAAGCAGAGAGGTTACTCAAACTGAGCTCAAGAGAAAAAATGTACTCAAAGTATAACCTATTTTTACACATCTGTAAAGGGCTACCAGAGTCAATACGATGTCAACAATTCCAAATTAAATGTGACTTGCAATACAAATAACATTGGAAAACAACGCAAGAATTAATGAGAAATTAGTGGTAACAAAAATGGTGATGAACTATACAATACCTATAGTGAACAAAACAATAGGGAAATCACTGAATAAAAAGTCAGGAGAGGAATTGATAAAAATAAAATTGAAGGATGGAACAATTAAACAAATAAAAAGGAAAGACCTGAAATGCCAGATGTGTGGCAATAAAAGACATACAAAAAGATATTTTAAGAGACAAATTAATTGGATCAAAGAAGAAAAAGCGTATTTTGATGAAGAAGACTTAATCAAAAATGAAGAACAAGAGAATAATGAAGAAATTGAATCCACTGAAATGGACAATTTAAACTAGAAGAAGTGCAGTCTCTGATAAAATGAGCACCCATGCTAATAGTTACAGACCTAATGAAAACCAACACAATTACAGTTGTGATCAATGGTATTATGGTAAATGCTACAATAGATATGGGAGCAGTAATATCAATAATAACCAATGATTGCACAGCAAAAATAGGATTTGAAAGACAACATTTAATAAATGAAAAGAATAGACTAATAAATGCATCCAGTGATTATATAGATGTGCAAGGACAGTTACAAGATATACCCATAAGAGTGGCTTATGCAATGTTCAAACAGACCTTCACAGTAATCAATACGGAAAAAAGTCAATTGCCATATGAAATCATACTAGGAAATGACTTTTTAATGAATAACAGATGCATCATAAATTACAAGGATAAAACAATAACAGTGCAAAAGGAGATTATAACAATGTACAAAGAAGATGACAAGATAATAGTGTTTAAATTAATGCAAGATACAAAAATTTTACCAAACAATTGGAAAATGTGTGAAATTGAAACTGAAGAAGAGGTAGACACAGCAATAATGATATATGATCAGATGAGAATCAACACAAAGAAATTGTCAATTCCATCTAGCTTGTGTAATATATGCAAAGGCAAAGGAACTATACCAATACTTAATGCAACAAACCATGTGATCAACCTAAAAATGCAGAAGGTAAAAATAAAAGGGAAGAGAATTAAGACGGAACAACAGATAGTAGATAAAACTATCAACACTATAGAAAAACAAGAAGAACAAAATTACCAAATGCCAGAGATAAAAGAAAATGACTATGATCAACTCAATGAACAAGAAAAAAAATTACTGATAGAAGTTCTCAACACACACAGCAAAATATTTAATTTTGGTGAAATTAGTGTTGGAAAGGCAATAGGGGAGACACATAAGATTATAACTACAACGGATGAACCGATAAGACTACCTTGCAGAAGAGTACTGGAGAATCTAAATGATAACTACAATATGATACTCAATGAATTGATTGATAATCAAATCATAAGACCAAGCAAAAGTCCCTATGCAAGGCTGACAGTGTTTGTAAAACAGGGAAATAAATATAGACTTTGTATAGATTTTCATAAACTCAACAAAGTGACAAAAAGGATGTGTATCCAATTCCAAGGATAGACGATGTGATATACAAAGCAATGAAAAACAAATACTTTACATGGCCTACTGGCCAGTACCAATGGAACCTAAAGACATTGAGAAAACCACATTCATAACACCCTATGGAATTTTTGAGTGGACGGCATTCAGATTAAGGAATGCACCAGCAACTTTCCAGAGATACGTACCCAAGGTACTAAAACAAGATAACAGAAAATTGGAAGACGGAGTATGTGCTTATATAGATGATATTTTGATAGTTAGTAGGACAATAAAGGAACATATTGAGAAATTGGAAAAAAACATTAACAATCTTGTATAATGCTGGACTTTGGGTAAATGCAAAAAAATGTGAAATACTGAAAACCAAAGTTGTATTCTTGGGAAGGCAAATACAAGAAGGAAAATAAAAATTAAAAATTATGCAAAAGAGATGATTAAGAATATCAAAAGTCCCAAAACCAAAAAAGACATTCAAAGAATTATGGGGTTTATAAACTATTATGGTTTGTTTATACCAAATATAGCACAAAAAACTAATAGGATAACAGTCTTATTGAAAAAATCAAAACCATTTGAATGGATGTGGAAGGAACAAGAACAGTTAGACAATGTAAAGAATGAACTTGCTAAAATGCCATCACTAGACACACCTGACTATGGAAAAGAATTTATTTTGGACTGTGATGCAAGTAACATAGTAATTGGGGCATGTTTAGGACAAATAAAAAATGGCAAAGAGGTCCTGATACAATTTTTTAGCAGAAGAAAAAACCAAGTGAAGAAATACCAGAGTTAATACGTACATTAGAAGAAAAATTGGAAAATCTGTTTATTATCAAAGATAAAGGTTTAACAATATCAGAAATGATTAATATCAACCTGCAGATAAACATGATAACACCAGCTAAAAGGATTATGGTAGAACCAAAATAGTGATAGATATTTATTACTAAGTCAAAATGATGGAATTCTTACAGATGAGAGAACAATTGGAAGAGATTGGAAATTTATACATTAAATGCAGTATGAACCAACTGCCAGAACACCTTAAAAATATCATTGAAGTATGGAAGGAGATGAAGGCTGAGAAACCAATGCTAGAAGAATGGCCCAGGATCAACATAAAGTCACCAACTAAAACATACCATAAGTTGGTAGGAGCAGCATTGTTTGAGATAAAAAGAGCGTATGAAATTGAGTCCAAATGCAACTTCAAAAATATGTTGTTCAAAGAAGTCAATGCACCCCATATTTGAGCACAAATGTCAATCTGGCTATTATGCATAGCTTTAACAAATAATGAAAAATTGGTATTGCTGATTAGAAAGGAATAACATTGAAATATAGTGAAAAACAAGAAATACAAAATCACAATTGTGCTGATACCTCTAAACATCAAACAATGGATGTTACAATATGTGGACATACTAATGTTATCTTTGATGAAGAAAGCACACCAAAAGTTTCAAAAATACTTTACAAAATTGTTAACACAACACACACTCTGGGAAGGCCAAGCATAGTAGAACTCACCAACAAAACTGGCATATGCCCTGCAGAAATTGATATCCTCAATGATGAAACTCAAAAGTACATGTGGGGAGCAACATCCAACACAAAATTAAAAGCCTTAAAACAACAGCCATGGTTGACAACAAGAAACCTTATAAGAAAAGAAAGTGCAGACATGTTACAGATGATACAAAAGATAGAACAAAATAACGTGAACAAAACAATCACAATGGAAATGAGGAAATACATAAAAGACTACCCACAGTGTGCTTACACAAAAATCATAAAGAGATCCAAAGTAATGAGGAAAGAGGGTGAAAACAAACCAATAGAAATAATAGAAATGGTCAGTAAATCCCAAGAAGAGATGCAGCTAGAGGAAACACTTTTACAGTCAAATGCAATTGCATTAACCCCAAACACCCAAAGAGTGATTGACAAAGTCAACATGGAGAAATGGGGAGAAAAGGAACTGAGCAAAATATCATGGTTAGATATGGATGACAAATGCTTGCTGGTAGAAATCACAGTTAAGAGAGAAAAATGTGATAATATTGTGCAACACATATTTGGAGAAGTATATGAAAGAGAAACAAAATCACTCATAAAGATATTGTGTACAGAAGCATTTACTAGACATGAAATCCGTCAGATGCTAGAACCACAAAACCAATTTGCAGTTGATATAGAGTGTATAACATCAAAATTCATAATGAAAACAGAAACCGCACAAAGTCTGATGAAGTACAGATTAACAAATACATTCTGGGAAAATATAAAAACAAGTAAGAATAACTATCCAGAACCCTTTAGAATGGCAACAACGTCAAAGATGGATGGATCATATGAAAATATTGAAAATAAAACGATGACAAAGTTGTTAAAATGCACATTGCCACTGACAATATCAGTACCAATGCTACTCCCAGTATGGAGATTAAAAGACAAAAAACCAGCAAAAGCAGTGTGGCATGAAGAGAATATATATGTAAACACACTAGAGGAAGCTGAGAAAAAGGTAAATGATTAATGATATAGAAAATCTAAAGAAATGTTGTTCAAGAATAACAACAAAGAAAGAGTATACATAGAAGGGGTAATAACTCCATATGATCTGTATAGAGACAGAGAAGCCATACATCAACAAATACAGAAGGTACAGATGGAAATAGAAAAATGCCCAACCCAAACAGTAAATCTTTTCTCAGGAATTAATGATATTGTATGGGGTGAATTGTGGAGTGTGCAATATAGATATTATGACGTAATGAGGCACTTGGAGATAATAACAATGATAAGACTTGGGAAAAATAATCCAGATGAGATAACAAGAGAAGAAGTATGTAACAACATAAGCACATTCTACAACAAGGCTTCAATATCAAAATCATTGAGATCTACATATGAATTCTTCTACCCAAGAATGATGATACACCCTGATCTAGCACACAAAAGTAGAGTGGATATGATTATGACAATTATGATAGCAATCAAAGGACTAAAACTATACAAAAAATACTACGAGGTGTTTAACAAAAAATTAAATGAACTACATAGTATGTGTATGATATCAAATCAACTAAAGAATCCATCATTCTTAAAAAAATAAGAAAATGGTTACTACTTAAAAAGATGTTGTACTGAAACTCACCAAAGAAGAAAAATACAAAAACACAGATTGGGAAATGCAAGAGGCTAGTAACATTATCAAGAGAGCAGTAGAAATGATTCATGGTGAAAGAGTGGTTATCCTTAATTAGCTATGCTGGAGGGGGAGTGTAACATAATCAACATAAAATCATGTGTGGTCAAGATAAGAGAAGAAGTGGAAAGAAATGAGACTTCAGTAAAATAATTATTAAATGTAAACACGTGATTATTATTAATTACATTATTTGTAAAATTATAAAAGCAGTATCTTTACATTAATTTACTTGGTAGTACTTTTGGAAATGCTAATTAATGCTGATGTGCATAAAACAGCAGACAAAGAAATTAGAGGGAAAATTAGTAAATACACAACAACATTGATTAGACAGGTACTAGCCAAGTGTTTGATTTATTTGATGATGAACCAAATTTACTGGATTTACTTCTTTGTCTTTGTCAGGTTATTTTATTCAATTAAATGGAAAGCTAAACTGTAGAAGCACTAGAGTAATCCTGATGGTGGTCCCCAACTGCAGTTAAAGGAAGTCTGGAATGGCAAGCACATACAGCCTTTCAAAAGTGCGGTGCAGCTGGTAGTCATTGTTTACTTGATGTGCTTTTAGGTTAGGTGTAAAAATAGGGAGTTTTATTTGTTATAGCTTTCCTATTGTTCATTACTCAACAATTACTAATATTATTATGATTGTTAGGTTAACCCTCATGATGAAGGCAATGTTTATTAGATCTCATTTTTCTGTGTTGTTAGATCAATTGCCCATTAGTAAATTCTCTGATATCACACTAAGTTACAACATCTATTTATCACTGACCACAATGATTGTTCACATGTATCAAGGGCTTACATGTACTTTTATATGTTTAGGGTTATTAATATGTAGGGAAATATAATACACTGAAGCACCATGGTTGCATTACTGCCTTCTTATATTTTAACTGCAATAATAACAAGAACAATCAATGCACTAAATTGTTAACAAATCACACACACACATGTTCACTGAGATAAAACTTTCATGCACTGAGTCAACCATTGGTAATTCCTTTGATGTCATATGAGTGAAGCTGGAGTAATTCGAAAAGACCAATTATACTCTAATGCATTGCTTCAGGTCGGGTTGATACCCATTGCACCATCATTCTCAATCTAAGTGAACAGTAGTTATCGGAGGCATTAAGTGTAGCTAATGCTATATTAATTAAGTTAAACAGTTGACAATTACACACAGAGAGAGAGAGAGATGTTGGAGTCTGTCACACATTGAATAGTAAATAAACCAGAACTATGTTGAGCAAACGCCTGATTTAAGTTAAATTTGATGTTGGCAAAATTCTACACTCACCTTGATTGTATTTTTGACACCCATGTTGTCTCTGTTCAGATTAAATTGTCTCATCACTCATTTGCTCGCTTCAACCTGTCTGTTAATTCTAATACCCCATCTGCTTGTCCTGCCACTTCTCAATATGCTCAATCTAACAGTGACTTTGTATCTCTAAATGCTGCTCTCTTCTTCATTCCCCATTTTTAATTACTCTTTCTCTGCTGATGAATGGTACACCTTTCTTCACCAAATTATTGCATCCTTTGTTCCTCATCATTGGAAAAAGCATATTTCTCTCCCTTTCTATTTCTCATCCCTTACTGTACACTCCTTGAATAAACTCGAATCTTGTTACAGTCCTTCCAATTCATTGAAACCCTCTTCTCTTAGAGAAAACGTCATCAACTTCATGGAACTCGACAAAATCTCTCTGTTGTCCAGCTTCTCATCTGGACCTCTTCAAGACTCTTATGTTTTCTTGCATTCCCTGCATTCCAAACCTGACCTCCCCAGCTTGAATTGCAACCATCTTTCTGCTTACTTGGAGCTGGAGAAAGCTGAATTCTTCAATGCCTATTTCTCCTCGAATTTTTCTGATCCTGTCTCTCTCTGTGCTGGTCCTCCTGCTACCTCCCCACTGATTGGCCTATGTTACGTTTATTTGGTTTTGATGTGGATTTCATCGAACTGTTCCAGTCTTACCTTACCAATCACCACCAGTGTGACAAAATCAACTCGTCTATCTCTTCTCCTGTCCTCGTTACTAGTGGTGCCCTCAAGGCTCAGTGTTTGCTGTTCTTTTCTTCCTCGTTGCCATTAACGACCTCCCTCATTCTGTTCTCAACTCGTCTTGCCTGCTGTATGTTGACGACACTGCGATTTTTGATTTTGGTTGGTCTTTTGCTTCAAACATTTTTTCTGATCTTGAGCACTTGTCTACTTGGTCCTCTGTCAACCATCTTGATTTTAGCACTACCAAGACATGTGGTATTTCCTTTTCTGTGGCTCCCCCTTCTGATTTGCCTCTACCTGTGAACTTTGCGCTTCATCACACTTATCTTGGAGTTCAACTTGCTGCAAACTTAAATTGGACTGGACATGTGTCTTTGCGTCTCCGCAAAGCTAATTCCTCGCTATTTGCCCTTTTCCGTAATGTTCCTTTTAATACCTCGTCCGCTGTGAAGCTCTCTTTGNATATATATATATATATATATATATATATATAATTCGGGTTTTTCTTTTAATCCAGTAACTCATGTAGCATACAGAGATATATATTAGTATAATAAGTTATTTCGTTCTTAATCGAGCACTAATCTAATTAAATATAAACAGCCGGATATCATAAAATCATCACACAAAATGGATTGATGAAAAATGTAATGGGCATATATTTATTTTAGTTTATTAAACTATGCAATCAGTGAAATATTGGCATGCATTACTTAAGCGAAAATCCAAAATCATGTCTGTTGCATATTTAACATTACAAAGTTTTTAACATCATATGATGTTGCCAAACATTCTAAAAGTTCGATTTTTAGTAATGGAATATCTCTTTGGGTCTAACAAATCATTAGATGACTGGCCTACTAACTCTTACTAATAAGAAAAAATATGAAAATTGTGACTTTTGGCTGACTTGTGATCATTGCCGATGAAGTCCATTTTTCTGAATATCATCTAAAATCAGCCGAACCTAACATAGCGTGTTTATTATATATATATATATATATATATATATATATATATAATGAAAAACAACGAAAATTTTAATTCGTTACAAAGATCTAATTCAAAAACCTTTGGTTTCATCAATTATTTATAAATATAATTGTCAGCTTCTACATTGGTGAAACCAAAAGACATTTGAAAACACGAATTCAAGAACATCTCTATGGACACTTACAATCCGAAATTTATATGCAATGAAAAATACATAAAGCATCAACATCTGACTTTAATATTTTAATGAAACTCAAATGCACCAAGATATCAGAATCAATTTATAGTAAGGAGGAGAAACCTAATTTAAATACTAATTGTCATCAAACTCTTTATTTATTTTAGTTTAACTATATAATGATTTGTAAATTTATATTTTTACCACCAAATAATTTTTGTTTTTGACTGACGATGGTACAGAAAGTACCGAAAGTGCTCTCAATTAAAATTTTCGTTGTTTTTTCATAAAATGATAAAGAAACTTAGTACTCAAGCAATATATATATATA
>CABFPE010000137.1:1323026-1334604 GCA_900660155.1 Hofstenia miamia | reverse complement strand
ACAATATTTAAAGATTTAATTCTCTCTTTAAACAAATTGTGATTAACTTTATTCATTCTTGATATTTTTATATAGACCTCTAGAGGTTTTCTAAAAAATGCAAAAAATTGCTCGAAAACATATTGGTACATAGTTAAAATGGGGGTATAATTGAATAATTATTTATACAGGTATGGCCGCAGTTTTTTTGACCAATGGCTGCCAAATCCAGAATTTCTAAAAAACGCCTTTTTTCTTATCAAAATCAATAGAAAAGTGTAAAAAGTTATTGAAAACTGATTATTATTAGAAACCCGTATATATACTACCCTGCTTTTCTTTACTACTTAGGATAACTGTATGAAACCAATCGGAAAAAAACCTACAATACTGGCAGAGGATGAGGATAATGATACATTGGTATGAAAAGCAATATTACCCAAGTTTACAGGACGAATTGATAACTACTCACCAACATTCAATGACTGGCTACAAATTTTCGAAATGAGAATGAGAAAGAGAAAAATAACCCAACAAAGACCAGCTGCAAGATTTCCACTGTATTTGAGCAGAGCAGCATATCAACATTATTTGGTGTTAGACATCCAAACAAAGACAAATTATAAGAAATTGATAGGAGAATATCAACAATACTATAGTGATGAAAGCTTCAAAAGTCAATATCAAATGTTACTAAATGGAACAAAAATGAACAATAGAGATGACTTAAGGAACTATATGTCTCAAGTAGAGAGGTTACTCAAACTGAGCTCAAGAGAAAAAACTTACTCGAAGTATGACCTATTTTCGCACATCTGTAAAGGGCTACCAGAGTCAATACGTCAACAATTTCAAATTAAATGTGATGTGGAAGATTCCTTAGACAAGATGATCAGAAAAGGAATCGCAATACAAATAACAATGGAAAATAACACAAGAATTAATGAGAAATTGGTGGTAATGAAACTGGTGATGAACAATACACTACCTATAGTGAACAAAACAATAGGGAAATCACTGAATAAAAAGTCAGGGGAGGAATTGATAAAAATAAAATTGAAGGATGGAACAATTAAACAAATAAAAAGGAAGGACCTGAAATGCCAGATGTGCGGCAATAAAGGACATACAAAAAGATATTGTAAGAGACAAATTAATTGGATCAAAGAAGAAGAAGCATATTTTGATGAAGAAGACTTAATCGAAAACAAAGAAGAGCAAGAGAATAATGAAGAAATCGAATCTATCAAAATGGACGATTTAAACTAGAAGGAGCGCCATCTCTGATAAAATGAGCACCCGTGCTAATAGTTACAGACCTAATGAAAACCAACACAATTACAGTTGTGATCAATGGTATTATGGTAAATGCTACAATAGATATGGGAGCAGTGATATTGATAATAACTGACGATTGTGCAGCAAAAATAGGATTTGAAAGACAGCATTTGATGAATGAAAAGAATAGACTAATAAATGCATCTGGCGATTATATAGATCTGAAAGGATAGTTACAAGATATACCCATAAGAGTGGCTTATGCAATGTTCAAACAGACCTTCACAGTAATCAATACGGAAAAAAGTCAATTGCCATATGAAATCATACTAGGAAATGACTTTTTAATGAATAACAGATGCATCATAAATTACAAGGACAAAACCATAAAAGTGCAAGAGGAGGTTATAACGAAGTAAGAAGAAGATGATGAGATAATAGTGTTTAAATTAATGGAAGATACAAAAATTTTACTAAACAATTAGAAAATGTGTGAAATTGAAACTGAAGAAGAGGTAGACACAGCAATAATGATATATGATCAGATGGGAATCAACACAAAGAAATTGTCAATGCCATCTAGCTTGTGTAATATATGCAAAGGAAAGGGAACTATACCAATACTTAATGCAACAAACCATATGGTCAACCTAAAAATGCAAAAGGTAAAAATAAAAGGAAAGAAAATAATACATCCGTACTTTATTGTGAACAGAAGAATCAGATACAATTCATATGACAACTTATCACCTGAAGCAAAAAGGCTGATACAACAACATGTTTTGACAAAAGAAAAAGAAAGTTTGGCAATTCCAATATTAATAGACAAGCATAACAGACTGGTCTGCAACACGATTATATCATACAGAGAGGAAATGAAAGAAACTCTTAACTGACCATATCTTAAGAGTACAGTACATATCACATTCAACAAAGGGTTCACAATGAAGAAGGTACAAAAAGTAATCAAAAATAAGGACAAATTAATCAACAAATGTGAACAAGTGTATTTAGACAGAAACCATTTAATGATAATTCACTTTATCAAACAAGCTGAAATCAACTCAAGAAGTTTGGAAACAAACATAGAGGAAACACTAAAACTGCCTAATGATTACAGGAAAAAGTAATTTTAATTATGAAGCAAAAAGCAAATGAAGAAACACCAGAGTTCATAGGTACATTAGAAGAAAAACTGGAAAATCTGTTTATTATCAAAGATAAAGGTTCGGCAATATCAGAAATGATTAATATCAACCTACAGATAAACATGATAGCACCAGCTGAAAGGATTATGGTAGAACCAAAAATAGTGATGGATTTGTATTACCAAGTTAAAATGATGGAACTCTTAGAGATGGGAGAACAATTGGAAGAGATCGGAAATTTATACATTAAATGCAGTATAAACCAAACGCCAGAACACCTCAAAAATATCGTTGAAGTATGGAAGGAGATGAAGGCTGAGAAACCAATGCAAGAATAATGGCCCAGAATCAACATAAAGTCACCAACTAAAACATACTATAAGTCGGTAGAAGCAGCATTGTTTGAGATAAAAAGAGCATATGAAATAGAGTCCAAATGCAACTTCAAAAATATGTTGTTCAAAGAAGTCAATGCACCCCATATTCGCGCATGAACGTCAATCTGGCTATTATGCATAGCATTAACAAATAACAAAAAATTGGTATTGCTGATCAGAAAGAATGAACGTCGAAATATAGTGAAAAACAAGAAATATGAAATCGCAATTGCACAGGTACCTCTAAACATCAAACAATGGATGTAACAATACATTGATATACTAATGTTATCTCCAACAAAGAAAGCACACCAAAAGTTTCAAAAATACTTTACAAGGTTGCTAACACAACAACACACTCTGGGAAGGCCAAGCATAGTAGAACTCGCCAACAAGACTGGCATATGCCCTGCAGAAATCGATATCCTCAATGATGAAACTCAAAATTACATGTGGGGAGCAACATCAAACACAAAATTAAAAGCCTTAAAACAACAGCCATGGTTGACAACAAGAAACCTCATAAGAAGAGAAAGTGCAGACACATTACAGATGATACAAAAGATAGAACAAAATAACGTGAACAAAACAATCACAATGGAAATGAGGAAATACATAAAAGACTACCCACAGTGCGCTTACATGAAAATCATAAAGAGATCCAAAGTAATGAGGAAAGAGGGTGAAAACAAACCAATAGAAATAATAGAAATGGTCAGTAAATCCCAAGAAGAGATGCAGCTAGAGGAAACACTTCTACAGTCAAACACAATTGCATTAACCCTGAACACCCAAAGAGATATTGACAAAGTCAATATGGAGAAATGGGGAGAAAAGGAACCAAGTTAAATATCATGGGTAGATATGGATGATGAACACTTGCTGGTAGAAATCACAGTTAAGAGAGAAAAATGTGATAATATTGTGCAACACATATTTGGAGAAGTATATAAAAGAAACAAAATCACTCATAAAGATATTGTGTACAGAAGCATTTACTAGACATGAAATCCGTCAGATGCTAGAACCACAAAACCAATTTGCAGTTGATATAGAGTGTATAACATCAAAATTTATAATGAAACCAGAAACAGCACAAAGTATGAGAAAGTATGTATTAACAAATATGTTCTGGGAAAATATAAAAGCAAGTAAGAATAACTATCCAGCAACCTTCAGAATGGCAACAACGTCATAGATGGATGGATCATATGAAAATATTGAAAATAAAACAATGACAACATTGTTAAAATGCACATTGGCACTGACAATATCAGTACCAATGCTACTCCCAATATGGAGATTAAAATACAAAAAACCAGTGAAATCAGTGTGGCATGAAGAAAATACGTATGTGAACACACTCAAGGAAGTGGAGAAAAAGCTAAATGATGAGAGATATAGAAAATCTAAAGAAATGTTATTAAAAAATAACAACAAAGAAAGAGTATACATAGAAGGGGTAATAACTCCATATGATCTTTATAAAGACTGAGAAGCTATAAATCAACAAATACAGAAGGTACAGATGGAAATAGAAAAACGCCCAACCCAAACAGTAATTCTTTTCTCAGGAATTAATGATATTGTATGGGGTGAATTGTGGAGTGCGCAATACAGATATTATGACGTAATGAGACGTTTCGAGATAATAATGATGATAAGACTTGGGAAAAATGATCCAGATGAGATAACAAGAGAAGAAGTACATAACAACATAAGTGTATTTTACAATGAGGCTTCAATATCAAAATCGTTGAGATCCATGTATGAATTCTTCTACCCAAGAATGATAATACACCCTGATCTAGCACACACAAGTAGAGTGGATGGGATTATGACACTTATTATAGCGATCAAAGGACTAAAACTATACGAAAAATACTACAAGGAGCTTAATGAAAAATTAAATGAACTACATAGTATGTGTACAATATCAAACCAACTAAAGAATCCATCATTCTTAAGACATAAGAAAATGGTTACTACTGAAAAAGATGTCATACTGAAACTCACCAGAGAAGAAAATACAAAAACACAGATTGGGAAATGCAAGAGGCTAGTAACATTATCAAGAGAGCAGTAGAAATGATTCATGGTGAAAGAGTGGTTATCCTTAATTAGCTATGCTGGAGGGGGAGTGTAACATAATCAACATAAATCATGTGTGGTCAAGATAAGAGAAGAAGTGGAAAGAAAATGAGACTTCAGTAAAATAATTATTAAATGTAAACACATGATTATTACTAATTATATTATTTGTAAAATTATAAAAGCAGTATCTTTACATTAATTTACTTGGCAGTACTTTTGGCAAATGGAAAAAGAAAAAAAGCCAAAAGCTAATTAATGCTGATGTGTGTAAAATGGTAGAAGGTTAGGTGTAAGAATAGGGAGTTTTATTTGTTATAGCTTTCCTATCATTCATTACTCAACAATTATTATTATTATTATGATTGTTAGGTTAACCCTCATGATGAAGGCAATGTTTATTAGATCTCATTTTTCTGTGTTATTAGATCGATTGCCTATTAGTAAATTCTCGGACATCGGACTAAGTTACAACATTTATTTATCACTGACCGCATTGATTGTTCACATGTATCAAAGGCTTACATGTACTTTTATATCTTTAGGGTTATTATATGTAGGGAAATATAAGCTGAAGCACCACGGTTGCATTACTGCCTTCTTATATTTTAACCGCAATAAGAACAAGAAAAATCAACTCACTAAATTGTTAAAAAATACACACACACGTTCACTGAGATAACATTTCCATGCACTGAGTCTACCATTGGTAATTCCTTCGATGTCATCCGAGTGAAGCTGGATTAATTCGCAAAGACCAACTATCCTCTAATGCATTGCTTTAGGTCGGGTTGATACCCATTGCACCATCTATCACTCTCAATTTAAATGAACAGTAGTTATCCGAGGCATTAAGTGTAGCTAATGCTATATTAATTAAGTTAAACTGTTAACTATTACACAGAGAGAGAGAGAGTGTTGGAGTCTGTCATACGTTGAATAGTAAATAAACAGGAATTATGTCGAGCAAAAGCCTGATTTAAGATTCTACACGATGCCCGCCCTCTCTTCCCTGGCGGGCACGGGCAAGCCCGCAAAACACGACTATATTACTACATTCGGAAAAAGAGTGCATGCTATACTCTTCGTCTTGATAATGTTGTACATTGCACAAATAACCATGTAAAGCGCATTGTTATGGCATATAAAAAACACCAATATGGTAGGCTTAGATTTTGAAAATTGTTCAGTCTATCTGATATTGATAAATTGTAGGATTTCACAATCTTATTGGAGATTTTAAATCTGAACAATCTCAATAGGCTTTTGCAAAATAGAAACCAATTTCGTAAAGCTTATATCGGGAAATTGACTCCTCATCTCACTCTGTACAACTTGCAAGAATTTTAGTTACATTGCCTACATTGAATGAAAAAATTTCACTATTTTATGTACTTATTGAGTAATTGCGACTTATTTTAACACATTAATATATATATATATATATATATATATATATATATGTAAATATATATATATATATATATATATATGAATATAGGGAAATGACAGCAAGTTTTAGTTTCTTTAAGACAGTTTTCATTCATGCGTTTTAGAAAATTATTAATAAGATGTATTTTTAACCTATGAAAACCCCAAAATATATTTCATTTGAATATTCACATAAAACTTAGATAGTTTTTAAAAAATGGTTACATAATAAGAGGGCGGGAAGGACGGAGGGAGTTGGATGCGCTAAGAGGGAATTGGGGACAGCGGCCCTCTCTTTTTGGCTAACGATAAGAATATTTTTGGCAAGTTATTAATTAAATTCTATATTTTCTGTTACAATAAGAAACCCGTTTCATACTGCTTATATAGCTTTCCTATGTAAAACTTAAATGAAGAAAGGGCATGACGTAATTTAATAAATCACGGGTAATTTTACTTTTGTAATTATTTTTATACCATTTGTCTAACATCTGCACTAAAGCTCGCAAAAATAAATTTTGGAATACCCCAATATACAGCCATCAGTACCTTTGCACTTTTATGGAAAAGTTGCATTAAGATGAGCAAGCACCTCTCCAATCCCAATGGGGGAACTCATGTGGTTAAGTGTATGAACTTCGGAAACCATTGCTTAGTCTGAGTGCGGAAATAAGAAATAGTTCAAAATGATCACATAATCCTCAGATTTAATTAAATCCACAAAAAAATTAAAGCCAGATGAATTTAGCAGCTGACCTTTCCACAAAGACTTTGATCTTAGCAGAAGCACAACAAATTATATTTCAATTATTTGGGTTTTCATATTCCCATACTATACAGTATGCTTATTTAAGCCTGTCAATAGATGGAATGTTGCTTAGTTAAACCAAAAAATGCTATCAAAGAGGTTGTTGTCAATTGGATTTTTCTCTAAAGTAATCTGACACACTGAATTTTTGAGCATCAAACTTCACTCAATTTCTGCAAAATTCTTAATTGATATGGGAGCAGTCTTATTCAGATGTAATTTCTTAGCACATTACAAAAAATGCAGAGTCTCATCGAATTGAAGCTGAAGGCTATTCTTTAACTTGTCTAGTTTCATTACATAGCCTGTTCAAAAAATGTGTTATAAGTTGATTTCATTGTTTGTCTAATTGCGGTTTAATATCAGTCATTAGACCACTGATTACAAACTTTTAAATGCGACAATTCACAACCATAAAAATTACTTCCTCTTTTGTTAACATTCTAAAAAGTGAAAACCGATTGTATAAAGTGAATAATGACTTTAATATGCATACACACTTTAGTTTATTAAATTTTAACTCTAACCAATCATATAATTGCAAATAAATATAAAACTATATGCATGTGGCTTTGTGCATGTGTGTGCAAGGTGCAAGGCCACTTAGTTTAGTGCAAACCCTGTATTATATATATATATATATATATAAATTGCAAACAAATAATATATATTTAAATTCATTAATTACATTTTGAAAATATTAGTGTTAAACAAATTTTAGAGCGTAATTGCTTAGCATATATATTTAAGATAATTATATAAATTACAATTCATTAATTGCAAATAGAAAATATTAGTGATAAAGAAACTTCTCAGTGTAGTTGATTATCAACTACCAATGTCGACGTCCCTTAAAATAAAAGTTTGGGATATTGCTTCTATTGCATTTAACAACAAGTTCGCCATCGTTTCTTCCTATATATCTTGAATAGTTAATACAAAATAGATTCTCATCATCTTTTTCTCTAAGATATGCTGCAACGAAACTGACTCCTGAATCTGATAGAATTAGAGAATCACATCTTTTTAGTATTTCTATGTCGAGAATTATTTTGGTTAAGCCACTACAATCATGGTTTTGAGACATTATATCAATGTGGGAAGGATTTCCCGGAGTCTCAAGAAAATCCTTTCCAAATGTTTTCTTTCCTTTTTCGATGGCATGCATTCCATTCGATGCTACAAAAAACTTTGAAGGTTTCCCTCTTGATAATTTATTCATAAAACTAAATAAATCAGGAAGAGCGTCTGTTAGCAGTTTTGCCTGAAGTTTACCTGTTTGATTTCCTGTTTCTGTGAATCTCAGTTGAAGGCAGTGAAGTTGTTGATTTTTGCTCGGCAAGAGTTTTGAAATTGTTCTATTTAGTGATGGAGCCAACTTAAATAATTCATTGTAGGCTTTTTTGTAAATATCTGCATCAATTAATTTAGACAGCGATTTCGGAAAGGTTTCATAAAACCGTAGACGAGGTATTGAGTTTATATTATTTAAGTATTGTACAATAGGTGGATATGACGCTGGTTGTTCAACTAAGTCCAGAAGAACCACCCAACGCCTTTTTCCTTTTCCGTTAATGTATTTATTTTCAGGATTCAGTTCCTCTGCAGTTGGTATCCAATTAACCATTGCCGGCTGAAGCATTTGTGCAAAGTCGCACGGTCTATTGGACACATGGATTTTGAATTTTCCTCCGATCATTTTTGAAATGACGTATCCTGTAATGATCCCTTTAATTCGATCTCCCCATCCAAGACATTTAACTTTTCCAGAACAGAAGTACACTAAGCTCTTCCTTGAACCAGTGAAATATTCTTTATGTAAACGATGAAGTACTATAATAGCTATCAAGATAAAAATGATTTTATACCTCAAAAGATAAATTTTCATCATTTTCTCAAATGAGAAAATTTGTAAATCCGCAATTTAATAAACAAACTGAGATGCACCATTTGCTAAGAACACATGTGCTTGTTTTTGGGAGACACCAGTGTTTTCAACACTTTTGGAATTACTCCACTCCGGAAAAAATTCCAATTTCTTATATTTTTTTATATTAATCATATCACTTTGCGTAAACTTATATTAATTTATAAAACTTTCAAAATAGATTTTTCAATTATTCAATTTTTTATTTTTTTAAAAATTGTTTACACAATGTTTATAATGGAAGCAATACAGTTTAAGGTTAAGATATCAAAAATAGATAATTTTATAATTGCTTAAATAATAAAAAAATTACATAAAAATAGAATGATCTAAGATGTCCTTTTGTTAGCTTAACCTCAAACAGCTTGGGTATTCTTGAAAATTTTTCATCATCCTATAACAATTTCATAAACGCTTATAGCTAAAAAATTATACTGCTATGCCGGCGACCTCTGACTTTGCGCACGGCACGCTTCAATGGATTTGAAATATCTTTGCACACATTAAGAAACAGTCACAGTTTTTGCATGAGTTCAAAATTTATAAACACATAAACATCAGGCATGGAGAGAATTTTAATCTTTTTCAAAAAATCGAAATTTTCAAAGAAAATGTTTAAATCTTTTCACGATCTTCTTTTAATCTCACAATCTTCAAATTTGCTAATGGGCTTGGAAAAAATGTGGAAAACGGGTTGTCCTTTGTAATGGACGATAGGCAGTTTAAGGTTAAATTTTTGACACTGTAGTCTGCCAATATGCCTTTATGCAAAAATTCTGCCATTTTCTAGTCGCCTTATCAATAGCAATCCAAAGAGAAAGCCCCGGGATTACATGCTACCATTCCTCAAACTGCTAATCAGTTGTACCATTCCGAGGCCTTAATTTTCATTAATCGTTTTAATTAATTGGTTAATTTTCATTAATTGGTTGCTATTAATTGCTTAATTATATTTTTTCATAATTGGATTCGGACTTAAAACGTGCCAATTCGCAGAGGCCTAAGCAAGATAACAAACTTCAATAGCGTATATTTACGTTAAACTAAGCTGTCTACCTGGAACATGCCCCGTCTAAACCTCAAACTATGCCCGTCTACCTCATTCTGCCACTTTCCCATCTCCCTCTCTAGAAACTCAACGCATTTCCGTTGCCATCTAGCCCACCTATGCGATATGTTGTCATATGTCTTCCTGTAGTCTATCCATGCCATATCTAAGTTCGTCTTCCTTCTTCTACAATTCTCCACCACTGCCTGGTCTATTAACAAGTGATCTCTGCATCCAAGTTGTTGGTAGACATGTTATTGGCGTGAAGTTTCTTGCTTTACTGCCTTTCTTTAGTTCCTTCTGTATCAGAAATGTCCTTGCCACTACCATTCACTCAGAACACCTACTCAGCACACACCCCTCCAATGCTACTGATATTCTCATATGAACACTAGTGAATTTCTTCAGCCAATACACATGTACCTCATTTCTGCCGGGCACCCTCCAGTTCTTCATCTTCTTTTGAGTCTTCTTCAGCTTTGCAGAAGTGATTATGTCTTCTTCTTGTCTGAATCCCTCTGCATCTGCTCACTCTCTATCTCTGATCTCTCACTTCCCCATATATTCTCACAGAACCTTACTGCATCCTCACCTGCTCTAACTGTAGCATTTTCTCCTGCATCTATTATTATTATTATTATTATCTTGCATCTCCCAGCTTCATGCTGGTATCCCTCTCAGCTCAGGGAACTCACCAGTTCCCAGGGAGTCTGAGAGCATTCCTCAGGACTCTAGCTGTTCCTAACAATGCTGCCTTCTATGCTACTGCTCCTCCCCACTTTGGTACTCCCAACTCCTCCAAGTATCTCTTATGCTTCTTACTGACTGCTCCTAGTACTCCTACAACTACCGGGACTACTTCAACTTTCTTTAACTTCCACAGCCTTTCTATTTCCTCTGCTAACTCTCTGTACTTGTCTATCTTCTCTTTCTCTTTGCTTGCTACATTCCCGTCCTTTGGTACTGCTATGTCTATCACTGTTCCTAATCTTTTCTCTTTGTCTACCACTACTATGTATGGCCTCCGTGCTTCTATCACTTTGCTCGTCTGTATGTTGAAATCCCACAGTATCTTAACCTTCTCATTTTCTATGATGCCCTGTGGCTTGTGCTCATACCACTTGTCTCCTGCTTCTAACACATGCTGCCTGCTCAAACTCCAGTGTACCATTCTTCCCACCTTGCCATGCCTGAACTTATACTCATTCTGTGCCAACTTCTCACACCCTGCTATCAGATGATCTACTGTCTCCGCCTCTTTCTTACATAGCCTACACTTATCACTTACTTCTACTACTCTGTCTATGTGCTTCTTCACCCAGTTTGTTCTTATTGCTTGCTCCTGTGCTGCCATTATTAGTGCCTTCTTTAACCACTTGTTGCGCTCTTCTCTATCACACTTTTCTGTGTTCCTCCAGTATTCTCCATGCATTGCCTTCTGCCTATACCTTGTTTGTCTCTCTGATTCCATCCTACTCTGGTATATCTTCT